>ONZH01004246.1:0-15915 GCA_900303285.1 Rhinella marina
TATATATATATATATATATATATATATATACTTTTTTTGGGAGGGGGGAGGCTGAGGCTCCAAAACAAATTTAAGAATACTAAACTATTAGTAATGGTAACTACAGCTACTCTCCTGCTAAGCGTAGAAAACGGAGGCGGAGGTAGACAACAGTGTTTGGTTTTTAAAAGGGTTTTGGTTTGGAGACTGCTGCATGAGCGTGAGTGTCTTTTCCGGTCCCGGCTGACCAATTTTGTGGCTTCTTCAAAGGGCGTTAGAACAGTGCAGGCATCTCGGACCAGCCTCCACTGCAGGAAATCAAAGCTGCACCTGCTCCCTATGGTGGAAGATTCTGGCTGCTGCTGGACAAAATCGTCCACTGCTCTACGCTGCTCAAGGAGCCGCTGCAACATATGAAGAGTGGAATTCCACCGGGTCGGCACGTCACCTATTAAGTGGTGTGGCGGAAGCCGTTTTGTTGCTGCAGTTCCAGAAGAGCCTTGCGAGATACATATGAATGGCTCAAATGAGTGCAAAGCTTCTGCGACTTTGCCAACACTGTGCGCAGGCCAGTAAATGTTTTGAGAAATCTCTGCACCACTAGATTTATATATATTGTCAGCCACGTGGGAGTAAAGGGCGGGGATAGCTTTTTTGGAGAAGAAATGCCGGCTAGGGACCTGCCAGCGTGGCTGAGCACAACCCATTAGCACCCTAAAATCTGGTCAGTCAACCAGCTGGTACGGAAGAGACTGCACAGCCAGCAACTTTGTCAGGTGACCATTCAGTTTGCACACTGTCGGATTACTTGTGGCATAAAACTGCTTCCTGGCCACGCACTCGGCAATGGACGGCTGCCGAATGAGAGGAGGTGGAGACATGCACGCAGTGGGCGATGATATGTATGTCCTAGTTACACCCCTGTATGCGGGCTGAGTTACGCCCCTGGATGCGGCCAGCCTGACAGAAGGGACCCCGGGAGAAGTAACCAGCTCTTCAGTATTAATAGGCTGCTCTAAATTGCCGGCATGACGCCGCTTCAGATGGTTCAACAGAGCAGTGGTCCCGACATGTGTGGCTTTCCCATGGCTTAATTTCTGTTTACAGAAATTACACGTGGCCATACTGCTATCCCCAGGCAGAGTGGTGAAATACTTCCACACACCCGACGTGCGTCCTCCACAGCTGGCCAAGCTTGTAGCCCTTGCACGCTTACACCCTGGTGCTGGCCCCACTATACTTGGGGTCTCGCTAGTTCCCAAGGAAGGATTGGCCCTGGGCCTAACTCCCCTCTGCCCTCTTTTGCTGCCACTACTACTACCACCCTCCTCCTCGGAAATCAAACCCTCCTCACCAGCCCGGTCCAAACTCTGACTGCCCTCTAAGAAATCCTCAGGGAGGCTGTCCTCTATAACTACCGGATTATGTTTTGAGGCTTCAGTGGTGCACTTTTGCTCTTCCTATCAAATTGAGCGTCTTGATTGCGTGGTACATATAGGTGTGTTTGCTCCTCCTCTCATTGGTTGCTGTATGCACATAGAGGTCACTAGGAGCAACACGCCTATATGTGCAGCGTCCACGCTCCTAGATATAGATGCCCAACGGCATAGTTAGGTTTAGCGTAGGACCTGCCTGACCTGAGACCACCGTGACGCTGGGTAGGTGGGCACAGATGTGTTTTGATCAAAATATATTGGCTAAGAGTCTCAGATTTTATTATATCAGAATGAGGTCTTAGTTTATACAGTATATATTGTTTGCATCCATTTTTGTGCACTAGAACCCCCTTTTCTGTGATTTACTTTGATATGTATAGCCACTGACATCCGCAGTCATTATCACATCATGCAGGATGTTTTTTATCCTTTTGTCTCTGTGAGTTTTGATTAATAACTAGCCCTGCACTGGCCCTGCACTTTCCCTGCAGTATCCCTGATGTGTAATATGGATTCCCTGAACAAATACACCCCAATTTCAACAACAACAGGTCTCAGTGTCTCAGAACTTCACATACAGTGCTTCTGCTCATCTCACCAGTCGCAGCAGAAGTGATGCGTCACTGGCTTACCGAGCCTGAGCCAATCAGAGCAAGCCCTGCCCAGTAGGTCAGGCGACCGCTTTCTTCTCGGGCTTTTGAGCACTAATAACGAACTAACAGTAAAAGTTCGCTAATTACTTGTATTCGTATGCAACAGCGTATAGAGTAACTTATACGTAGCATTAGCGTACAATTTATCGGACAGGTATGTAGCGAATGCGTAGAAAGCCTTAGGAACATTTTCGAATCTTAACGGAGCGAATTGCCTAATATTCGGATTCGCTTCGCAGCTGAAAATTTCCAAGATTTGATACGAATCGATGAATAAATTCGCTCATCTCTACCCTTATGGAAGGCGCCGGGTCCAGACGGGCTCCCAGTAGGATATTACAAATAGCTTTCACCGATTCTTGTACCCAGATTGGTAGCTTGGTGCGGCGCGCTCATGTCTGGTAGCCCACTCCTGAAGTAAGCATTCAATGCCACAATCATCATCTTGCCAAAAGAAGGCAAAGACCCTGAACTCTGTGGCTCATACCGGTCTATATTGCTTATCAATGTTGACGTCAAGATCTGGGCTAAGATCTTAGCCCTTCGTCTTGGTAAGCTAACTCCCAAACTTGTTCATCCAGAATAAACAGGCTTTGTCAAGGGCAGAGAAGGGAACCACAATTCAGTAAGACTTATAAATGCTATAAGATATGCTTCTGACAACCATATCCCCCTTGTACTGCTTAGTACAGATGCAGAAAAAGCCTTTGATAGAGGAATTCCTACAGAAGGTCTTGGTGCGTTTTGGTGTCCCGCTCTCCTTTGTTAACCTTCCTCTTGTGTTAGCTTTCTGTTACTCTTTCTTATGTTAACGGGTAGGTTTTGACCCGTGTCTTAAATCACCCCTAGGATACCCTAAAAACAGTTATTTATGATCCAATTTGTTTCTTACCACTTAGTTACCTTGTTAGGGTTTCTCATCCATGGAAGGATTGATTTTAATATTTTGTTGTGGCCCCCTGGGCCTTTCATTTGAGAGCATACCCTTCATTTTCAATATAAAAATATTGACAATGGCATAAACATATCAAAACATGTCTTGATGTCACTTATTCTTGTCACAGCAAACCTTGTGATCCCAGGCGTCATTTTTATGACTCAAGTTGTTGGAGGTAGAGCTGGCTGTGGGCTGTTGGTTTATATTGTGTTTATGAGTTCAGTTTTGGGACTTATTATTGTTTTTTTTACTCTTATATTAGACCTGGGTCGAAATTGACCCCAACAACACAAATGTTACAATTTTAATAAGAGCATTTTACAATTTTGTAAAATAGTTTTATTTTATTGTATTTTGTTTAAATATAAGTTCCTGAAAAAGTCAAAAAGTCTTGATGCAATAAACAAATGTATGTAGAATTTGTATGCATTTAAAACCTAAAACGGGTCGGTCACTACCCTAACACTAGAGGAAGGTAAATCCATAATGTCACATTACCAGAATCCAAGCGCCAGGATTAGGGTCAATGGAACATTATCTCCCTCTTTTGAGATTAACAATGGCAAGACAGGGGTGCCCCCTCTCACCCACCTTATTATTATTACCATATTATAGAACTGTTTGAGTTTTATTGTAGACTTTCTAACTTCAAAGTCAATTACTGTACTCGAAATCGGAGGCCCTCAATATTTCAGCACCTGGGAGAACAGTTCACTCGTTGAAAAGGACAATGCCATTTAAATGGCAAACATCCCAATTAAAATATCTTGGGATATAGCTTACCAATGACACCTTGCTCCTTTACAGTGCAAACTATCCTCCACTAATCAGGAATATAAAAGCACAACTAGCATCCCTTTCTATCCCCTATGTCTCTTGGATGGGACGGAAAAACTTATTATGCACATAAATCATGCCCAAATTACTCTATCGTCTTCAAATGGTTCCCATTTTTCTTAACCAATCCTTTTTCCACATGGTTAGATCCATATTCATCTCTTTTCTTTGGGGGAAAAAGAAACCAAGGATTGCATACACTACCCTGATTCTACCTCGATCCTTAGGAGGATTTGGGCTACCCGACGCTAAGACTTACTATAAAGCCATCCAGCTGAAGCGTTTGATCTTTCTTTGTGTATTAAACAGTATACTGGGTGTGGACATAGAGCGCGCTGCACTGAGTGATCAACAAATAACCAGTTTATGGGGCTTAGCTACTCCCAAGAAGGCCATTACAGGCCTGTCAAAAGGAATCTTTTCGACCTTCCAATCCCTTAGTGGTAATACACCTCTTTTGTCCGCCCTTCCCACATGCCTACCTGCACAACTTTTACCATATTATGTACTTTCTTCCCATACTCACACACCGAGTTTTTGGGTTAGACTAAAAGACAAAACCGTAGAGGACCTGAGGAAAGATGTGCGCTCTGCTGAGGACATCTTGTCCTTTTGCTTATCAATACTCCCTTGGGGAGTATTGGGCATCCTCTTGGCAGATGAGGTTCAATGTGGATAAATGTAAAGTTATGCATCTGGGTACTAACAACTTGCATGCCTCCTATGTCCTAGGGGGAGTAACACTGGGAGAGTCACTTGTAGAGAAGGATCTGGGTGTCCTTGTAGACCATAGACTTCAGAATACCATGCAATGTCAATCGGCTGCTTCTAAGGCTAGCAGGATATTGTCATGTATTAAAAGAGGCATGGACTCGCGGGACAGGGATGTCATATTACCACTGTATAAAGCATTAGTACGGCCTCATCTGGAATATGCTGTTCAGTTCTGGGCTCCGGTTTATAGGAAGGATGTCCTGAAGCTGGAAAGGGTGCAGAGACGGGCAACTAAACTGATAAGGGGCATAGAGCATCTTAGCTATGAAGAAAGATTGAAGGAGTTAAACTTGTTTAGTCTTGAGAAGAGACATATAAGGGGGGACATGATCAACCTGTATAAGTATGTAAATGGCCCATACAAAAAATATGGTGAAAAACTGTTCCAGGTAAAATCCCCTCAAAAGACAAGGGGGCACTGCCTCCGCCTGGAGAAGCAAAGGTTCAGACTCCAGGGGCGACAAGCCTTCTTTACTATAAGAACTGTGAATCTGTGGAACAGTCTACCGCAGGAGCTGGTCACAGCAAAGACAGCTGAGGGCTTCAAAACAGGCTTAGATAAATTCTTAGAGAAAAAAAGGTCACCACATATTAAGAAATGTAGAGTCATGTCTTAAGGTTACCTGTCCCCCTCCCCTTCATCACTCCTACCCCCTCCCTTGGTTGAACTTGATGGACATGTGTCTTTTTTCAACCGTATTAACTATGTAACTATGTAACTATGTAACATGAACTATCCTGCTCACTGTCTGTTTTGTTCCTCGATCAGAGAGTTAAGGGAGATCTCACCCTTCGAGATCCCTGGTTCGAGAAAATCATAGGGCAGACGCCTGCCCAACACAGGTTGATCTCCCACTTATATCATATCATTATTTCTTCCACGCAACCAAAACGCCCAGCATATATAGGCAGTTGGGAGAAAGAATTACAAAAAACTTTTAGCGACCCTGAGATTGTAACGGTCTGCCTTAGGTCCAATGGATTCTCTAGATGCACCCGGGTACAAGAACATTCCTATAAGGTCCTGACCAGATGGTACAACTACCCTAAAAAGCTATTTCAATTAGGTCTTACCACGTCAGACCTTTGGTGGAGATGCCAACAAGAACCCGGCACATTACTACATATCTTCTGGTCGTGCCCACTTATTAAAACGTTTTGGCAACAGATAGAACAATATATTAACCCCTTCGCGCCCAGCACAGTACTATTACGGCGCTGGGCGCGTGTTTAAAGATGGCACGCGCTCCTGAACAGAGCGGGCGTCATGGCCACGGGTGAACTGCTGATTCATACAGCAGACACCTGCGGCTGATGTCCGCGACCGGCAGTAATGCCGATCGCGGACATTTAACCCCTCGGATGCCGTGGTCAATCCTGACCATGGCATTCGAGGGCTTAAAACACCAGAAGCGCGCGCTTCCGGTGTTGCTCCGACTCCCCCGTGTGGCGATCTGAGGAGCCGGAGCGTGTCTGCAGCAGCCCTGGTCATAGTGAATGACAGGAGGCTGCTGCATAGACTTTCCTATGGAGCCCTTCTGTGTAATAGGGCTCCATAGGAAAGCAGTAAAATCATCATAGACTCCAATGCTAATGCATTGGAGTCTATGATATAAGCAATCAGATAATTGCTTGTAATAGTTCCCTATGGGAACTATAAAAAAGTGTAAAAAAATGTAAACAAATAAAGTTTAACCCCTTCGCGCCCAGCGCCGTACATGTACGGCGCTGGGGCGATGCGGGCACATGGCGCCCGCTCGCAAGTGCGGCAGGCGTCATGGCCAGCAAGTCTCTGCTGTTTCTAACAGCAGAGACTTGCCGCTACTTACCGCCATCGGTGGCGTCTTCCTGGGCGTTTAGATGCCGTGATCACACGTGATCACGGCATCTAGTTGCGTCTGAACCCGGAAGCATTCGCTTCCGGGTGGTGTACAGACACCCCGTGTGGCCATCGGGGTGTCTGTATACCATATGAAAACTGTAATCCTTGCTGGTGAGGATTACAGTTTTCAAAGTGCAATTCTTATTCTGGCCACTAGATGGCAGGCCAGGATAAGAAATGAGCAATTCTTGGATTTCTGAGTCTAGAAAATCCCTTATTGCTCATAAAGAAAAAAAAAAGCCACAATATATAAGCCCATATTTGAGCTTTCAAATAGTAAAAAAAATTTTACAAAAAAATGTTAAAAAATATATAAAAAATAAAAAAGATATAAAAGTTCAAATCACCCCCCTTTCCGTATAATTAAAAAATAAATACCTAAATAACAATAAATATAGACATCATGGGTATCACTGTGACTGAAAACGCCCGTACTTTTAAAATATAAAAAAAAAATTCCAATACGGCGAATTGTGTGGCGGAAAAAAGCGTCCAAATGGCGATTTGCCGTTTTTTGTCGCTTTTTTTTCTAAAAAAAATTAAATAAAAAGTGATCAAAAAGTCATACACACCCCAGAATGGTATCAATAAAAACTTCAGATCGTCCCACAAAAAATGAGCCCCCATACAGCTCTGTACACATAAATACCAAAAAGTTATAGGGGTCAAGACTTGACAAGGAAAAAAAAAAAAAAAAAGGCAACTTTCTAATTATTTTATCACTATGAAAACGCAGGAAAAACTATACATATTAGGTATTGCCGGATTCGTACTGACCCGTAGAATGAAAGTAACGGATCAGTTTTAATGCACATCGAACGCTGTAAATAAGAAACCCGTAGAACTGTAGCGGAATAGCGTTTTCTTTGCAATTTCACCCGGTTTGGAATTTTTTCCCGCTTCCCACTACACCATATGCAATATTAAATGGCTGTTTGAAGGCAGGGAGCGCAAAACGAAAATGCATAAGCGAAAAAACCTCCGGGAGTAAAAGGGTTAAAAAAATAAATAAAAAAAACATAAAAGTTCAAATCACCCCCTTTTCCAAAAATAAAAGTAGTAAAAAAATGTAAAAAATACACATCATGGGTATCGCTGTGTGCGAAAACGCCCATATTATAAAAATATAAAAATGTATTTCCCGTACGGAAAACAGGGAAACGGGAAAAAGCGTCAAAATGGCCGATTTGCCGTTTTTTGACGCTTTTTTTTTAAAAAAAATTTAATAAAAAGTGATCAAAAAGTCCTACACACCCCAGAATGGTATCAATTAAAAGTTCAGATCGCCCCATACAGCTCCCTACACATAAATACTAAAAAGTTATAGGGATCAAAATATGGCGATGAAAAATTTTTTCCAAATTTATAATTATTTTATCACTATCAAAGCGCAAGAAAAACTGTACATATTAGATATTGACGGATTCATACTGACCTGTAGAATGAAAGTAACTAGTCAGTTTTAATGCACATCGAACACTGCAAATAAAAAACCTGTAATAATGTGGCGGAACTGCATTTTTTTTCAATTTCACCCAGTTTGGAATTTTTTTCCCGCTTCCCACTACATCATATGCAATATTAAATGGTGGCGTTGCAAAGTGCAACTTGTCCTGCAAAAAACAAGCCCTCATAAATCTATGTGAACAGAAAAATAAAAAAGTTATGGCTGCATGAAGGCAGGGAGCGCAAAACAAAAACTGAAAAAAAAAGAAAACCTGCGGGGGGCTGAAAGGGTTAAAGGGGTCCTCCGGGAATTAAGAAAATTAAAATCTGTAAATATTACTGTATTATAAATATATTCCCAAATACATTTTATTAGTTATAATGGCTCATTTTGTCTAGATAGCGAAGATTAGGAGAAACAAAATGGCCGCCGTCCTATTAGTTACACACAAATCCTGTCCTAATCACACAGGAGGACAAGTTACTTCCGGACACTGAGCTAAAAAGCTGCCTTATCCTTCTCTCTGCTCTGCTTGTCAGGGGTTATGATCCTAAATACAGCTGATAAGATCTTCAGCTGAGCCTGAATCTGAAAAAGTCCATGAGGAGTCATGAAGTACAAAGAGGACGAAGAGGACTGACTGTGGTAATGTAGACTGTATACATGTGCTCATGAACTCCATTCCTTCAGAGATTCAGCTGAAAATCTTATCATCTGTATTCAGGATCATAATCCCTGACAAGCAGAGCAGAGAGGAGGATGAGGCAGCTCTTGTGAAGTAACTTGTCCTGCTGTGTGATTAGGACAGGTTTTGTGTGTACTAATAGGACGGCAGCCATTTTATTTCTCCTGATGATTGCTCCCCAGACAAAGCGAGCCATTATAAGTAATGAAAGGTATTTGGGAATGTATTTATAATAAAGTAATATTTAAGTATTTTCATTTTCTTAATTTCCGGAGAACCCCTTTAATAAAATATGTGACACAAGGATTAGTTTATCTCCTGAATCGACTCTCCTCTGGCTGCCAACTGCCTCTTGGTCCCCAGCTTCGCATAACCTTCCTACGCTTTTAGTACAGGTAGCTCGACTGTTGATTCCCCATAAATGGCTCAGCAAAAACCCACCATCTCTCGACCTTTGGTTTAATAAGCTAGACCAACTCTATAGATTAGAAGAACTGGCGAGCTGGGCCTGGGCCATGTTCTCTAGACTCTGGCAGCCGTGGAGACGTTTCAGACTATCCCAAGGGACCTAGGGACCTACCGGTTATTCCACTATCACACACAGACCTAAGTACAGTGCCTTGCGAAAGTATTTGGCCCCCTGGAACTTTTCAACCTTTTGCCACATTTCAGGCTTCAAACAAAAATATATAACATTTTAAATTTTTGGTGAAGAATCAACAACAAGTGGGTCACAATTGTGAAGTGGAACAAAATTTATTGGATCATTTAAACTTTTTTTGTAATAATAAAACTGAAAAGTGGGGCGTGCAAAATTATTCGGCCCATTTACTTTCAGTTCAGAAAACTCACTCCAGAAGTTCATTGAGGATCTCTGAATGATCCAATGTTGTCCTAAATGACTGATGAAGATAAATAGAATCCACCTGTGTGTAATCAAGTCTCTGTATAAATGCATCTGCTCTGTGATAGTCTCAGGGTTCTGTTTAAAGCACAGAGAGCATCATGAAGACCAAGGAACACACCAGGCAGGTCCGTGATAAAATGTTATATCTTTTTGTTTGAAGTCTGAAATGTGGCAAAAGGTTGAAAAGTTCCAGGGGCCGAATACTTTTGCAAGGCACTGTATGTAAGCAGTGTATAAGGGCAAACTATGGTGACAGGTTCCCTTTATTACTGATGAGAGAATTTCCTGAAATTCAATTTGGATTTTATTTAGCCGAATGGATTGGGCTAATAGGCAGTTTATTAGTCCTATACAATTGTAGGTGGAAGCCAATTCCATTATATAATGCAGACTAGACAAAAAATCAATAGGAATACAGCGATAGCAGGCTGGGTTTTTAAATAAATTCTCCTTCTTTTCTCTATTTTCTTTTAAAATTAAAAATAAAAGTGAAGTTTTAAACTAAAATAGAGATGACAAATGGCAAGAACCAAAGGTTAATTGTAAAAAAAAGCTAAGGAAATACCTCACACTTGCCAGGGTCATTATTAATGCAGTAAAAAGGACTCTAAACCTGAGGAAGCCCCAGATCTCTTAGGAAATATTCCAAAGTGGAGTGTTCAGGAAATAAATCATAGACTAATTTATTTCTAGCTTTGTTTAAAAAAGAACCTATTTAAATTAATTCCCAGTAACCACTGCCCTATTCGTTTTCCACAATACAATGTTCAGTTCAGTGATTGTAAGCTAAAACCAGGTGCAGGTCAAAAACTCAGAACAAGTGCAAATCTTGTCATTATACCTTTTCTCAGTGTAGGCTCTATGTCTGGTTTTGGCTCACAATAAATTGTGAAGGTTGTGATGCATATATTGTAATGATGAGCAAATCAGTTCATAATGATACGTATGAATCGTTACAAACTTCCCAAAAATGTGTTCACCAGACACAGGGCCGGTTTTAGACAAAATGTGCCCCTGGGCAAAATCAAAAGTGGGGCCCCAAATCTTGTAATAAGGTGCTAACAACATAATTACATTCTGTTGATTCCAGCCTTTCTCACAGATTTACACCCCATAAAGCTCCTCACACAGATTTGTACCTTCATGGCCCCAGAATACACCCCTTTCCCTCACAGCAATGAGTTCCCCTCATTCACTGCATCTGAGAGTGCTAAAAACCGGAAGTGTGGGATTCCTCTTCAGTCGCGCTTTCCCCCAGCAGAGATCGGGAAAGCACCCTGTTCTATAAAATAAGCCACAGCCTGCACTAGGCTTAGTTGTTAGTATACCCCAGTTCAGGACACTAGATGGCAGCACTGAACTGTGCTATAGTGATTTCTATACAGACTAATGGAGCAATTTACATCTGATAATTGTAAGTTGTGGTTCACTTGGGGGACTTAACAAAAAGTAAATTAAAAAAAATTAAAAAGTTTTGAAAATATAAAAAAACAAAATCAAAATCCTCCCCAATCCCCAAAATAATAATAATAATAATAATAATAGCATTATTGGCATCGCTGCATGCAAAAACGCTCATACTATCAAATATTTAAAAAGTTAGCCCATATGGTGAATGGCATAACATAAAAAAATAAAAAAAGGCAGATTCACGTTTTTTCATCACTTTATCTCCCAAGAAAATTTAATAAAAAGTGATAAAGTCATGCACACAGCAAAAAATGAGCCCACACACATCTCTACATCACTATAAAAAAGTTATGCAGGTCAGAATATTGCAATAAAAAGAAAAAAAAACATTTTTTTACAAAGTGAGTCCTGATGAGGCTCAGCTTGCTGCAGTGAGCGGGCCTATCGACGTCCTGAGCGGGGGTGCTGTTAGGGTTGCCACCTTTCCCAACAAAAAATGCTGGTTACACAAGTTAAAAAGGTTGGTATGGGTTAATACAGGTGTTATTTGATTATATTTTACGTTTTGCTCCATTTTTTTTCGCAATAAAATCAAACCATTCACTGTTGGGAACACCCTGTTTTATTTAGCCTCTATTTTTAAAATCTGTCTGTGGGGAATCAAACTTACAACCATCTACATTAAAGGCAAGAACATTAACCACTGGGCTATAGAGCTCAATGTTAAGTCATTGCAGAAAAACCTCATAGAAGTTTCTCTTATATTAAAAGCCTCATATAAGTTTCTCTTGTATTATACAAAAGAAACTTCTATGAGATTTTTCAGCACTGATTTTTAGCACTAACTTTTAACACTAACTTAGCACTGAGCTCTATAGCCCAGTGATTAAGGTTCTTGCCTTTAATGTAAGTGGTTGTAAGTTCAAATCCCCACAGAAACATTTCAAAAACAGGTTCTAAATTAGATTTATAGATATATATAGGGTGTCCCCAAGCATAATTACCATTTTCACAACACTGACTCCATATATGGAAATAACAATATATGGAGTCAGAGCAGGGACTCCTAAGCCAAGACATTCTCCACTCTGGAGCCCTGACGTTTCAAAGATCTGCCATCTGCCAGGACTGAAGCAGGGGACCTCTTAGAGGATCCGGGCCCTGGGCAATTGCCCAGTTTGCCTCCCTCCTCTTCCCCAATGCTGGCCCTGACCAGACGAATAGAAGATTTTCAGGTTCACGTCTTACAAATCCAGTAAAGTGGCTTGCAGCACCATTTTACTGTGCATGTTGTCAGGAAAAAACATGAAGTGAAAGAAGAAGGATGCTGACCTGACCCTGAAACTAAGTGGGGAGGGGGCTTGCCCTCATAAGCTCAGAGGCTGACAGACAGCCTGAATGAGCCAATCAGTACTGCAGCAGGCAGGAAGGGTGAATGGGTAAATAGTCACAATCAAGTTTCTATTCTAGTGTCAGGGACAGTGGAAGGAAAAGCTAGAAAGCAAAATAATTGTGTAAAATAGAGAAATGTATGTAAAGCCCTCAGCCAGAGAGTTAGGAGTGAGGAACTGAGGCTCACTGTGCTAGGCAGATCCTTCTAGCTGCAGTTACTGCCTTATAACACAGCTGCATCTGATGCAGAACCTCAAAGCAGTTACCTTTCTTTTGTTTTTTTTTCCCATTTGAAAACACCACAGAAATGGTTAGGGAACAGCATGGGGAGGGTATCTGCTTCATAGGAAAAGGTCAGAATTGCGACTTCTCCTCTTTCACTCCTTTCACTCGTAAAAAAGAGATACTAATACATACAATGCATACAAATTTGTACGCATTAGCGTACAATGCGTAGCATTAGCATACAAATTTGTACGCATTAGCGTACACTGCGTAGCGTTAGCATACAAAATCATACGCATTAGCATACAATGCGTAGCATAAGCATACAAATCAACATGGCTATGGCATTACAGTGAATGCCAGTACTCTCCCGCACGTTTATTCGCTGCATAGCAGCGAACAAACGTGCGAGGAGGAGACTCGAGCATCGCACTCGATCACACGTGGTGCTCGGCCGAACACCAAGATGTGCCAAGCATACCGATGCTCGAGCGAATATAGTGCTCGGGCGAGCATGCTCGCTCAGCACTAATGAAGATGTATTATGTGGCCCTCATCATAAGGGGGGGGGGTGTAGGAACAGAAGGAAAGAAGAAAGAAGGAGAATTAACATAAACACCCCTAAATTGCAGCCACTTCTGACATGATGATTGCTCTTTACTAGAGATGAGCGAATTGATTTGTCGATTCGTTGATTCGTATAGAATCTTGGGAATTTTTAGCTGCGAAGCGAATCCGAATATTAGGTGATTCGCTTCAGCTTTGTACGCATTCGCTACGTAGTTTGTCCTATAAATTATACGCTATTGCTACGTATAAGTTACTCTATACGCTGTTGCGTAAAAATTCAATTCATTAGCGATGAAGACTCCTCCCCGGTAGCTCCACCCCCTTCTCCAGTGCGAGAGGAAGACGAGGCAACTCAGACAATTAAGATGGCGAGACAGCGAAGCCCTGACTGGGGAGGCATGGTGTGGGGCACCGACCCCTATGAGGAGAAGGAACCGGAGGAGATCTACGTCTCTCAACATGTCCGGCAGCCTAAGAAGTCGGTTGAGGTGCCAGCTGAGGTGTTCACTCCGCCGGCTGATGCAGCGGAGGCGTCAGGAGTTCTAGCTCCGCTGCACAAGGACTACTCCCTTTGCCAAAATTTGATGGTCCCCGAAGCTGTCACCCGGAACGCCCTGACCCTCTGGGAATACAAAAAGTTGGTACAGGAGTGGGTTGTGCAGGTGTTGGAGCACCCACGGTCTGGTGACCCCAAGCTGGAGCCCAGAAAGGGTACCATTATGTGGTTCAGTGTCGAACGGGGAGTTGGTTTTATCGCCAATGAGGAGACGGCAGAAGAATTATACGTGAACCGCCGTTCTGTAAAGCGCCCGTATCTTCTGCCCGTCCGCCACAATCTCCACGCAGGGGATTACGTGGAGTATAGCCCTATGAAGAGCCTGCAAGGCCCCTTTGCTACTGGGGTGAAACTCCTTACGCGACCAGCTACTCCTGCAGCGCCCCCGGAAGACTGGACTGAGGAGGCCCAGGTCGCAGAAGAGGCTTGGTGTTCCCATGAGACCAATGATGGGACTCTGCGATCTGAGGAGAAATCCCAAGCTCAGCTGGAACCCCTGATACCAGAGTTGCCGTCGCCGCTGCCGATCCTTCATGTGGGACAGATGACCACCAACAGTTTCATGTACCAGCCATCGGTGATACAGTACCAACTGCCATGCCCATGGCAGGTGCAGGCCACACAGTCCGCCGCTTGTGGAAGACCGTTACCGGAGCCCTTACAGCTGGAGATTCTGTCACCTTGTATGCCGGCAGGAGGATCTGGCCCCTACACGGTAAAGGGCAAGGCCCAAGTTGCCACGGCCCTTGCCAGTGTGACCACCCGGTCACTACCAAGACCATCCCTGAGAGGTCGGTGTGCATTTTTTCCGTGAATTTCTAAATTTAGCCTTGTACACCCGCACATTTTACTATCACATGGTGCAGGATGTTTGTATCTGTTTTCCGTAAATATATTTTTTTCAGGTGTTGGAGCACCCACGGTCTGGTGACCCCAAGCTGGAGCGCAGAAAGGGTGCCATTATGTGGTTCAGTGTCGAACGGGGAGTTGGTTTTATCGCAGATGAGGAGACGGCAGAAGAATTATACGTGAACCGCCGTTCTGTAAAGCGCCCGTATCTTCTGCCCGTCCGCCACAATCTCCACGCAGGGGATTACATGGAGTATAGCCCTATGAAGAGCCTGCAAGGCCCCTTTGCTACTGGGGTGAAAATCCTTACGCGACCAGCTACTCCTGCAGCGCCCCCGGAAGACTGGACTGAGGAGGCCCAGGCCACAGAAGAGGCTTGGTGTTCCCATGAGACCAATGATGGGACTCTGCGATCTGAGGAGAAATCCCAAGCTCAGCTGGAACCCCTGATACCATAGTTGCCGTCGCCGCTGCCGATCCTTCATGTGGGACAGATGACCACCAACAGTTTCATGTACCAGCCATCGGTGGTACAGTACCAACTGCCATGCCCATGGCGGGTGCAGGCCGCACAGTCCGCCGCTCACGGAAGACCGTTACCGAAGCCCTTACAGCCGGAGATTCTGTCACCTTGTATGCCGGCAGGAGGATCTGGCCCCTACACGGTAAAGGGCAAGGCCCAAGTTGCCACGGCCCTTGCCAGTGTGACTGCCCGGTCACTACCAAGACCATCCCTGAGAGGTCGGTGGAGCTCTGCTGCCGCAGCCAGTGTAGCTTTCATGAGGCAGAAGCGCCCTCTCATGTCTTTTAGCTCCAGCAGCAGTGAAAAGGACCTGCAGGCCCTTAAGTAAGGATCCTGCAGCTTTTATGGGAGCCACAACGTGGACTTTACTTGAAGGGTGAGCACTAGTTGGCCTTTGTTTTTATTTTTGTTGCCCTGCGTTTGTCTTCACTCAGATGGACATCGATTGTCAGGACTCCCCCATAAAAAAAATGTTTTAACCAAGTTGCGCATACGTGCACCTCATCCCTTTTTCCCCCTTTTCAGGTTATTGGGGAGCCCCTTGAAAGAGGGTTTTTTAAGGAACCTTTGCTGCTATTTTATTACCCATTTGGATTACAATTAGAGATGAGCGAGTAGTGTTCGATCGAGCCGGTATTCGATCGAATACTACGATATTCGGCACACTCGATTTCAATCGAGTATAACGGCGATGGCGCACTTAGAATTCGTTTCCCCTCCCACCTTCCCTGGCGCTCTTTTTCCACCAATCAACATGCAGGGGGGGTATGACAGGCACGCTGAGCACGCTGGCAGCGCGAAAACAGCGTCTACATGGATTGGCTGGAAAAACCATGTGACCTCGAATCATAAA
>ONZH01004247.1:0-196460 GCA_900303285.1 Rhinella marina
GGACCCCCTTTTGCCTTCAGAACTGCCTCAATTCTTCGTGGCATAGATTCAACAAGGTGCTGGAAGCATTCCTCAGAGATTTTGGTCCATATTGACATGATGGCATCACACAGTTGCCGCAGATTTGTCGGCTGCACATCCATGATGCGAATCTCCCGTTCCACCACATCCCAAAGATGCTCTATTGGATTGAGATCTGGTGACTGTGGAGGCCATTTGAGTACAGTGAACTCATTGTCATGTTCAAGAAACCAGTCTGAGATGATTCCAGCTTTATGACATGGCGCATTATCCTGCTGAAAGTAGCCATCAGATGTTGGGTACATTGTGGTCATAAAGGGATGGACATGGTCAGCAACAATACTCAGGTAGGCTGTGGCATTGCAACGATGCTCAATTGGTACCAAGGGGCCCAAAGAGTGCCAAGAAAATATTCCCCACACCATGACACCACCACCACCAGCTTGAACCGTTGATACAAGGCAGGATGGATCCATGCTTTCATGTTGTTGACGCCAAATTCTGACCCTACCATCCGAATGTCGCAGCAGAAATCGAGACTCATCAGACCAGGCAACGTTTTTCCAATCTTCTACTGTCCAATTTCGATGAGCTTGTGCAAATTGTAGCCTCAGTTTCCTGTTCTTAGCTGAAAGGAGTGGCACCCGGTGTGGTCTTCTGCTGCTGTAGCCCATCTGCCTCAAAGTTCGACATACTGTGCGTTCAGAGATGCTCTTCTGCCTACCTTGGTTGTAACGGGTGGCAATTTGAGTCACTGTTGCCTTTCTATCAGCTCGAACCAGTCTGCCCATTCTCCTCTGACCTCTGGCATCAACAAGGCATTTCCGCCCACAGAACTGCCGCTCACTGGATGTTTTTTCTTTTTCGGACCATTCTCTGTAAACCCTAGAGATGGTTGTGCGTGAAAATCCCAGTAGATCAGCAGTTTCTGAAATACTCAGACCAGCCCTTCTGGCACCAACAACCATGCCACGTTCAAAGGCACTCAATTCACCTTTCTTCCCCATACTGATGCTCGGTTTGAACTGCAGGAGATTGTCTTGACCATGTCTACATGCCTAAATGCACTGAGTTGCCGCCATGTGATTGGCTGATTAGAAATTAAGTGTTAACTAGCAGTTGGACAGGTGTACCTAATAAAGTGGCCGGTGAGTGTATATACTATACACATAATACACATCATGTATATACTATACACATAATACACACATAAATACCCATTCAAATAAGAGACGTCCATAGCGCTCACCATTCACAGCAGCAGAAATCCTTATTATTCATGTTTGTTGCAGGTTATACAAGGGAGACAAACTCATGTAAATTGGCCTTGAAAAAGCATCAGAGGACACAAAACAGCCATTGGCTAAGCCCAAAACAGCCATTGGCTAAGCTACAAGCGTCTGCTCCCACTGTATCACCTGCAATGATGCACTAAAAATAAAGTTTGCAGCTATTGTTAAGCCTCATTCACACATCAGTGTTTTGGTCAGTGATTTCCATCAGTGATTGTGAGCCAAAACCAGGATTGGAGTCTCCACAAAGATAAGGTCTAAGGGAAAGATCTGCTCATGTTTTCCTGGTGGCACGATGCCAAGGGGGCCACCCGAGCCCTCCTCACGGCCACTGGCCAGGTTCATAATGTTCTGATGTCTGCTTCTGTCAATTTAGACTCTCCTACAAGTTGGGCCCACTTTTAAGTTTTTTCCAGTGCCACGATAAGTTCCCAGTCAACCCCTGGCCCTGGCGATAGTTTAAGGGTCAAATTAACCCTCAGCAGTTGCTTTCCCCTCCGCAGCTTAAGCCCTCATCTTATGCGCTGGACATAATCTGCAAGATCCAAAAAGTCGCTGACTTTCTGTTGTTGCAGAAGTTACAGGTAGGTTGCGTTCACACGTGTTTTTGCAGTGGAATGCCGGCAGACCTCTGAGGTTGACCCTCAGCTTTCGGCTGAGGATCAGCATACAGATTAGCTCCATTTAATGAGGCTAATCTGTGTTTTGCTATCTGGCCGCGGTTTCTGTGTAGACTTCAGGTCAAGAGGTGACATGTTGTTTCCTCTTCTTTTTTTCTGTGAGGTGGATTTCAATTCTGTGGCGGACAAAACGGCTCCCATTAAAAGCAATGGGATGCGTGGACAGTCTGTATCTAGGTGAGCTCTGCCATGTGAACATAACACTTGTACGTCTCAGGTTATGAAGGCAAAGCAATATCTATCAAGCATTCTATTAGCGACATTAGGAGTCTCTTTGAGGAAAGGGACAGGAAATTGTCGTGACCTACATTCAGGAGACATTATGGAAGACGCATCACTGCTTCCAGCGCATTAACACAGTGTCAAACCAATTAATATGGTGTCTTAACAAATCAAAGATCTAAACTCATAGCTGCAGTGTTAGTGCAATCACACAGCACATCTAGGAGACAAAATGATGAATTCACATTTTCAAGGGAGATCTAATTAACTTTAGGCCTTCTATTGCCAGCCCGAGTAAAAGATGATTCCTTTTAGGTGAGGCTACATTAGTTTATAAACATGGATGGTGTTCTTCCCATGTGCGGGCCTCACAACGAATCTTATTAAGGCTGTAATAGCCTCGTAACTGTGCGCCACCCAATTGCCTCTACCAAGACACTTCCAGCATTTGTCCTTTATTATAAATGTAGGAGGATCCGTCACAAGGGACACGTGCTTGGGCTATCCGAGGACACAGCTAAGTGTGCAAAAATGTGTAACATAAAATACTACTTTACTTCCATGATGGGGATCTTCCACCCTTTTAACATATATTGCATTGCCTGTGGATAGGCCATAGATGGCTGATGTGAGTACCCGATCCAATCGCTAGAGGGGTAGTTGTTTTTCTGTAACTTCTGCATTCATTCTCCGCCTGGATGTGGCAGCTAGCAGAGAGACAGGTTCACATCTATCAGATATTTAGGACGTATCCTATGGATTTGCCATAAATATCTAAGATGGAATAAACCTTTTAAAGTAACCGTCAAGTTCTAGAAAGAAATTGACATTAACTGGGGAACGAACAGAACACTTAAAGAGGAACTCCCGCAAAAAATGTTATTCCATGTCCTGCTAGAAATGTACATGATGTAGTAAATGTCATTTTCTTACCAGTGTCTGTATTTTTGACTTATATAATCCTGACGTTTCTTATCTGTGTCATGTGACTAGGAATTAGACCCACCAACTCACACAGAGACTTATGTGTGGACAGGAAGTCTAATTCTCCATGCATTCCTATGGGAGTCTCACTTTCAGTTTCATAGGAATGAATAGAGCAGTTACTGGCTTTCTGTCCTGGGTCAGTTGGAGGTCAGGGAGTTGGTCACATGACCCAGCTACAATAAGAAGAGAGGTTATTACTCACAATTACATTCTCTGATATGAAAATGACAATCACAACAGATTATATCATGCACCTTTCTAACAGGTCAGAGAATAAAATTTTTTGAGGGCGTTCTTCTTTAACTGGTGACCTCCTTTTCATCTATTCAGCTACAGATGTGACGATTCCTGGACACCTCCACTGTCATCCAAGAAGGTCTCACCTCTTCTCAGTCTATCCCGATGCTGAAAGGATGCACATTGTGTTCAGGTCGTTTGTGAAGAAGTGTGGCCATCATAGATGACTGGGGGTGGGGTGTCCAGGAATCAATGGATGTGCAGAGGATAAGGTGGGTACCAGGTACAGTAAATGTTCTCTTCGATCAGTTAATTTGATTTTTTTTTTCTAGAATTGGACGGTCAGTTTAATATTTTTTATATATCTTTATAGAGGTTGGAGCTCAAGTTTTCTGAAATCAGAGCTCCTAATTCCTAGAATAGATATTATGTAAAATGTTCAGTTCCTCCTAAGTGTAACTGTCATATTTTTTTTTATTTGTGTAGTGTGTAGGGGCAGTGATACTGACCATTTTTGTAATATACTTTAATTACTGAAATCATACATAGAAAAATAGCTCTAAAATGGCCCATTTTGATCCTTAGTAACGCTCCTGTCTTCTGTTTACATAACAGTGGACACTTGCTCAACACTGACTGTGCTATGTAAACAGAAGACAGGGGAGCATTGCTAAGGCTCAAAATGGGCCACTTTAGAGCTATTTTTCTAGTAGAAATGTAGGATTTCAGTAATTAAAGTATATTACAAAAATGGTCAGCATCACTGCCACTACACATTCAACAAATAAAAAAAATCACGGTTACACTTTAAGGAAATTAAGGAGTTTACTGCAAACTGCTTTATTAATGAGCTCAATACATCAACAGTAAGCTATAGGCTCTTAGGCTCCCCCTAGTGGTGGCAGAATACAACAGGAAACATATCATCTGTATCAGAAAAATGCAGCTCTGACCCCTATCAATATACAGATGTGGTAAGTGCCTTCTGTACAGAGAGCGCTACTTTGAACACTGAGTCCCGCCAGAGTGTATAGAGTAGTATGGTATTATGGCGCTTGATATATATGTATGGGCAGGTTCACATCTTCGTTGCAAACTCCAGCACTGTAATCCGGTTAATGTATCTGACATACATGCCGGCTTTCAGCCAGACAAAAAAAAACAACAAGTTGGCATATATGCCGGAAAGCGGCCGGATTACCGTTGGATCCCATTACAGTGAATGAGGACCTGGCGGTGCACAGTGTTATTCGGCTATGCCGATAGAGTGCCAGAGTTCACCCTATTTCGGTGGAGGAACGGAATGCCGGAGATCACAACACTGATGTGAACCCAGCCTATGTGAACAAATAAATCTGCACAGCATTTTGAAGCTATTTAGATAAAAAATAAAGTGATGCCAATTGGGGACATTCACTTTAAATTTCCAGGTATGAGGCATGAATGTCCTCTTTAAGTGCTGGTCATTGTAAAGACCGCTTGCTGCATTTACCTAAATTGTTATCGCTGTAGTACAAGTTATATGAATCATATGACTCATGAAAATTAAGAAAAAAAAAGGAATTCACGGCCACTGACAGACGGAGAGGTGGATTATGCAGCTACTTTTCTGCTGCCTGCTGGAATGGCTGTCTGTAGGTAGCAGACACACATTAACAAGGTAATTCTAAGATAAGGGGAACATTTCACATTCCCATGGATAGCATTACGTGATAACACAAGCTCTTGAACTGTAGCTTTGCTGCTGGTGCCTCCACGATACTCCTAAGTAGCAATGACAGTAATTCATCCACACCAGACACTGTCAGGAAGGAAGCTTCGGCTGTCAACGCGTTTCTAATGATCTTTCCAAACGAACAAAATTTGCTTCTTTGATTATGGAGATGTTAAAATGTCAGAATTCCTGTTCTATTAATGAGGTGTACAGGATCTTACAACAAATACATGGAGGCTACACGCTCAATATAGGAGCGGTGTCATAAAACTATCATGAGTCTATGAAAATACGTGAAGTCCACGGTCAGAACATCTCTGCTTAGTACACCAAAGGATGCTGAGATGTCCATCAAATACCCTACAGATGGAAAAACAAATGTAAGACTCGCACAGAGTAAAACAACAGAGAAATATTAGGCTGCGCTCCATAGTACAGACACATTCATTACTCAAGCCTCCGCTGTAGAGGACACTTCAGACTCCAAATGATACAATTACAGCCACCGCTAGTGCAGTACCGCCATCATATATACAAGGATCGTCCATCATCTGTGTCTCCCTTCCCATACCACCTCTCCAGGGTTGAGCTCTGCTGCCCTTTAACAATCACATTGTCAGCTTTGGTAATTCTCAATATGCCCAATCTGATTCTGTCAATGCGCCTACAGCAAATATCCAGAGGGGCTCTCCCCATTCTGTCAAAGAGCCCTGTTCACTCCTATGCTTCATGTCAAAGCTCCAGGCCGGCTGCCATTCACAGGACTTGAAAGAAAACTCTGCTTTTGAACATCTCAGATGAGTGTCTTAGTAAATAATTTTCCTTTCTTGTCTTGCGCTGATTTTTTGGTATCACTCCATTCACATCCAAAGGGAAAATGTTACTGGTTCCTTTATCTGTATGCGTTTCATCTGTATTCTGCATACAGCCCCCTGAGTAATAGCAGGGTACCAATGGTTACTATGGCCTAAGAATGTCCTCGGAGTCTGCCAAGTACCGAACACTAGATGTCTACTAGCCTACGGCCAGGCATAATACACTACAATACATAAGTTTTGTGGTATATTATAAACACGAAGGTCACATGTTCAATTCCCCTTGTGGGACTAGTGAATATAGTAAAAAAAAAAAAAAAAAAAAAACTAAATGGATATAGCTTGAATCCGTAACGAACTGTCCTATATTTAATTAGCAAGATGAACACTGTAAAAAAAATATTAGAAACTAAAATGATAATGGCTGTAGATAGATCTGTAGGGCTGCGCTGACTGGGATGCGACGTGATAAAGACCTGGTTGTGACCGAAGAGTCGCTTAACCGCTAATTATCTGCTTGGTCTGAAAATCTATAATTACCAGGGACTGAAATATGAACTGAGGATGAGGTATACATACTACTGCTTTTCCATTACTCAATAAAAATGAATTATTAAAGGGGTTGTCCAGGAATAGTAGAACACGGCTGCTTTCTTCCAGAAACAGCACCACCCCTGACCACAGGTTATGAGCGGTATTGCAGATCTGGTCCATTGACTCCCATGGAGCTGAGCTGCAATACCAGGTGGAACCCATAGACAAGGGTGGCACTTTTTTTGGAACAAAGTAACCATGTTTTTCGAATCCTGGACAAACCCTTTAATATTTGCCTCACATCATAAGGAGCGCCTGGTTTCTTTACGTTACAGTGGATAGGAGAATCCTTCTGCTTGGCAGCAGGTTTGAAGTAGAACCACCTCACTAGCACCTCCTTGTGGAAGTGGCTCCCTATTAGGCAACTTTTAAACAAGCCTTGGAACTGGACAAGGGAAAATAGCCAAGCCAAATATCCATCCGTACACAGCTGTTTCGGGGTGCCTGCCCCTCATACGCATGGAGTAGGATCCTGGCTGGTTGGGTGCAATGTCTTGGGTGCAGCTTGGGTGGGGGGGTGCTGGCTCTCCTTAAAGAGACCTGCTGTGTATGAAGACTTATAGGCAATGTTCCGTAAGAAAATAATATGCAAAGAGGTAACTTCCAAGAAAAGGGAAACATATCAGTAGCGCCACCTTCTGGAAGTATAGATTTGTTGTATGCAGTCAGACAAGTATTTCTCCTAACATGGAATTTCTAAGAAGCGAGCTGTAGACTCAACTATCCTCAAAATAAAAGGCCCACAGAAGACAGAACTTCAAAGCTGACGGGAATCTAGTATTCAAAATAAGGCGAGCCTTCAGCATGTAAAATTCTCTTTCTAGCCCTCGCCCGGCTGTCCCACATCTGACGCACTCCTCGTTACCGGCTTCTTTTCTATTCATGAAAATGGAAGCTAAAGAGAATTTATCCTCAAAAGAAATTCTAATCCCATTTACTTCTAAACACAAGTGTTTAGTGTTCTGCTGCATTACAACATTATTCGTCTTGCTGTATCTTTCCAGACATGACTCCCTTGATATCTCATCTTTTATATAGTCGGTTACTAAGCAACTCTCATTGCACAGTGTTCAGACAGGTGAGTGTGCCAATGCCATGGGTAAATGCCGGCGCCAATTACGGCGTGTCTTAGAGGACAGTGTATAGCAACTCTACTGTATATATATATATATATATATATATATATATATATATATATATGTATATAACCAGTGAACTAAAAACAGGGTACGGGCCCCTGTTTGAGATGTCATCCAGGACTCCCATATAAAAGGGTTATCTTTGAGGAGGCCGCTCCTTCAGACAATACAAGCCAGCAGGAGACCACAGGTATATCAGAACAGCAGTAACTAAAAAGATAAGCGCAAACCACGAAAATGGTCAGCTAAAGAAGTCCCTGAGGACCCGTCCTGTTCTATCTAGCTGGAATAACTATATTCACCTCTTAAAGCGACCCTCTGGTTCAAGAAAGAAAAAAAAAAAATCACATAAAGTGGGGAACACTTACCTGGTGCCCTCCTTTTCATCAGCACATCTGCCAATTCCTGTGCTCCTCTTCTGTGATTGGTAGTTCAAGTCACTTCCTGCTGCCCTTGGATTGGCCAGCTCTGCTCATGTGAACTGTGCTGGCCAATCCAAAAGCAGGGGTATCAGAATGTCTGCGGAGCGGTGCGGCCATGTTGTATGACAAAAGAGGAGCCTGAGAATTAGCAGATCTGCAACTAAAGTTGAAAGATGGAGGTCACCATGTAAGTGTTCTGTTTGTTCTTCAGTCAGGACAGAACGCACACGACCGTATGTATTTTGCTGTCCGCAAAAAATACAGATGACGTCCGTGTGCATTCCGTATTTGGCGAAACTGAACAGCTGGCCCCTAATAGAACAGTCCTATCCTTGTCTGTAATGCGGACAATAATAGGACATGTTATATTATTTTGCGGAATGGAAATACGGACATATGGAAAAGGAATGCACGTGTTTTTTTTTTGTTTTTTTTCGGACCCATTGAAATGAATGGTTCCGCATATGGTCCACTAAAAAAAAAAAAAAAAAACAGAATGGACACGGAAAGAATATGTTCGTGTGCATGAGGCCATAATGTGAATTTTTTCTCTTGAACCCGGAGGGTCACTTATACTTATATCCATTCTAGTAAATCTTGAGGACAGGCAATATGGCCACCCCACAGGGTCAGTCAGTCGGCTTCTGCAGTCTCTTGATAAATTGTAAATCCACAGCACATACGTTATTATGGTGGGGCTTAGTAACCTATAAATTGTGACAGAGCGCGGGACAGCGCACACACCGAGAACATAAGAAACACGAAGACTCCTGAAGGTAAATGCTAGTGGCGGATCAGCCGCTCGCAGGCGTACTGTGCATTTTACTGGAGTGTATGTGACGTTCCCAGCATCTCTCACACAATCTGTGCCAGTTTTACAGCTTCTACTTAAATACATAAACAATGCCAAGCCTCGTACATAAACACAGACTGCAGGAGACTGCACTCCGCAAGAACGCAGCAACAGCAAAATCATGTGATTAATGGCCGGCCGCACCGGGACTGCTCAGCGACCGGCCCAGGAAAGGTCAAGCCTGTTTTTAGCATATTATTCATAAAAATCCAGGCAATTACTGGTCTATGGAGAACCACCCAAAAGATTATTAACCCCGTGACTTAGGGTCCATTCACACGACCGTATTTCTGGGTCCGCATCCGTTCCGTAATTTCAATAGTGATAGTATCCCCCAGAAAATCCTCTACTATAAAAGATGCACTCTCAATTCCCGAAGGTCTGAGAAATGAAACATGAGATGGGAATCGTCAGCCATAAATATATGATCGGCAGGGAAAATAATGTATTAAACTCTGATTCTTATTAAAATCCACCTGCAGACATTGAAGATGAAGGCAGTAATAGCGGCAGACATGGCTCTCTTTCTTATGGTGATGGTATCCAGCCAGCGCGGTGCTGGAACATCTGTTGCCTGCCTTGTAGAGTGTCTCATACATGAAGATTGCCTCCTTTCATATTTATGTATTTTATTGTCCTCTGTACATTTACATATATTTGAAAGAAGCTGCTTAAAAGCGATTTTCTTTTATGTTCGCTCCTCAAAAGAATTTGTAAGCTATTTCAATAATTTTCAGCATTTTTCCAATTATTTTCGATGTTCTACCTTGTGGGAAGCTATCAGCGTCCATATGTTGAAATAAATATTAGCAATGCATTGGAATTTCGTCTTTCTGCAGTTTTCCCATGCCGCGGTTTTACCTTGCAGGAGATTCTTTCTGACATGTCATTAACATTTGGTGTCGGGCTTTAGGCAGGGCTGACAAAGTAAAGGGAAACTCTGGTAAAAAATGAAGCTTTCCCCTTGTTATTACTTATTAGAGAGTCCTCCAGGACTTCTAATGATGCATTGCTTAGCTGAGCTGTTTACTAAGCGGCGGCCTCTGGGCTGCTGCTTAGTAACTGCAGAAGTGGCCCGCGGGTGATCACGTCCGCGTTGTCACCTGCATAGAAAAAAGAGGCTGCGACACTTCCTGTCTTACTATTGATTTAAAGGGGCTGTCAGAGATAATTAAAAATGTCAGATAAGCCCTTAAATGTCTTACAATGATAAGAAACGTTATACTCACCCCTTGTCGAGTACCGTTCTCTGCGGCTCCGGTCCAGATGTCCTGGCGCTGTTTGTTTACAAACAGTAGCGAGTAATGGCGTGCCTGGATACGGCGTGTGACCACTGCAGCCAATTACTCCCTTCAGAGGTAGACCACAGAGAACGGCACTATAGAAAGGGGGGACTATAACATTTGTTGGTTAGGGATGAGCGAACTTCAAGTTTTGAAGTTCGAATATATGCTGAATTGAGTTATGGATTCCATTACCACGGACCAGAACACAATTCCATGACGGAATACATAACTCAATGCCTTTAGAGTCCTCTCCTGCATAACGTACACCGGGCGGATCCGATATGCTGGCCGTGGACTTCTACTAGACGGAATGCATAATGGAACACTTCTAAAGGCATTTCGTTATGGAATTGTGTTATGGTCTGTGGTAACGGAAACCATAACGCAATTCAGCACATACCCGAACGTCAAAACTTGAAGTTCGCTAATCCATAGTTACTGTTTCAAGGCTTGTAAGAGAGCCCTTGGAGAATCCGTTTAAGGTCCTTTTACAGGAGGTGATGATCGCCTGAAGAGTCATTCGTACAAACACTAGTCCAAGATCATTGCCCCATGTGAACATGTCCACTGATCAGTCAAGAACAAGCGAGCAAACACTTATTTGTCGTTAACTGGATATTTTAATGCCAACCTAAACATAGTTGAAAATATAATTCGAGACACTGTTGGGGGCATTTTTTTATCATTACATTCTACTCATTTTGAACTAAAAATCATTTTTACAATTGGTCTTTATTAATCACTTTCCTACTGCCGTATGACTATAGTGGTATGGCCTTTAAAGATGGCACCAGCTCCGGAGAAGAGCAGGCCCCAGAGTCACCTTTAATGTTTTAAGCGGCAAACACCTAGAGGCAATGCCAACTGCAGACATTAAACCCCTCAGATGCCAAAGTTATTGTGACCACAGTACCTGAGGTGCCATTCCCTAAGAGCGCTGTGCTCCTGGGGCTCGAACAGCTTCCCTGAGCAGAGATCGATGAAGCTGTTCCTTCTATGTAAAAGCTTTGGTCTCTGTAAAGAATTTGTGAAAATCAAAGCTATAGGTCCTATGGATGTCTGCAGGCCTATCCTCCAGAAAGGCCATCGGTATCTGATCGGTGGGGGTCCGACACCTGGGAACCCTGCCTATCAGCTGTTTGAGAAGGCAGTGGAGCTCGCAGTAGCGATTCAGCCTTCTCGCAGCTTTCTCTAGGCCATGTGACATTATGTTGATTGGTGACAATGCCTAGGCGCAGCTCAGTCCACAAGCAAAGCGGCTATCAAATGGACGGCGCTATGTAGTGAGCAGAGAGAAGGCCGCGGCACTACTGTGAACGCTGGTGATTTCTTAAACAGCTGATTGGTGGGGGTCCTGGGTGTCAGACTTCCCACCGATCAGATAATGGCGACCTATCCTTAGCATAGGTCATGAGTTTAAAAATCTCAGAAAACCCTTTTAGGTTAATAAAAACTGTTTTTTAAAAGTTAATAAATTACCCCAAGTATTTCAGCAGCACACCAGACCTCTCTCCCAAAAACTGTTCCTACAAGCCGCAGTAACATCTCCTCACTGCCTGTGTATATTGGCAGATTGATGAACCCATTAATCTAATGATAGGTTCTGACAAATGTTGCCTAAAATATTATGGAAATCTCCTATGATCTGATAAGACACAATTTGATTTTAATGCAACAGAAAAAGAAACTGGAAGGTTATATATGTAAGAATACTGTAATTTAAGGGCAAGATAAACCATTCGAACAAAATGTTTCCCCCTGGAAGGCATGTACAGATGTCAAGTATGACTAGATGAAAGCGTTCACAGGCATCAGAGGTACCTTACAGTAAGAGAAAACAAAAATAGAACATAGCCCTGAGAAACGGGAGGTCATAATGAACGGTACCACACACGCCCAGAGAGGAGACAGGGCCTATTACAGCAACCACGAGGAGAGCGAGCGTGAGCGCTGGTGTAGCTTCACTGTCTCATGCTACATCTGTCAGTATGGATATCACCGATACAGGGAAAAAGATATAAAATGCGAAGCATTCAAAAGATCATTAAAGATGCACTCCTGTTTCTAAATGTATTTTAAAGTAATCATAACGCTGTGGATAGGTGTCCTGAACAATTACTATTATTGTTACACAAATCAGGTTTTTGGCACAAATGATATCAAACTATGTATCAGTCTGCTCAGCCCCTCCTGCCCCAAGCATGCCGTCTGCAGATTATACAATGACACTGAATGCTCACATAACAAAAACATTTTACAGTTTTCATATAGAATAATAAAAATGAAATAAAAAAAATAAATTAATTAAGAAACATTTCAAACATTACAGTCTTAAAGGGGTATTCTCATCTTAGACAATGGGGGCATATCGCTAGGATATGCCCCCATTGTCTTATAGGTGCGGGTCCCACCGCTATATCCAGAACGGAGCGGGAAGCGCTGCGCCTGGAGGACCCCAGGTTTCCGGGGGTCCGGCCACCACCAGGTGCAGCTCCCCGCGCCGCTCATAGAAATGAATGGGAGCCGTGCCGTGCATGCGCGGTGCGCTCCCATTCATTTCTATGGAGCCGACGGAAGTAGCCGAGCCAGCGCTCGGCTATTTTCGGCGGCCCCATAGAAATGAATGGAGGGCGGCCGCGCATGCGCAGTGCGCCCTCATTCAGTTCGGGGGCTGCGTTCTGGAAATAGGTGCGGGTCCCAGCGGTGGGACCCGCACCTATAAGACAATGGGGGCATATCCTAGCGATATGCCCCCATTGTCTAAAATGAGAATAACCCTTTAATTCTTCAGCTTTTAGAACAAAAATACTTAAATTAGGAGCTGTGATCTGTATTGTGAGCTCTGTTGAGTCTTCCTACTGATGAACTATCCTCAGGAAAAGGGCTCATGCACATGAACGTATTTTCTTTCTGTGTCCGTTCCGTTTTTTTGCGGACCGTATACGAAACCATTCATTGCTATGGGTCCGGAAAAAAAAAAAAAAAGGAAGCTACTCCATGTTCATTCCTTTTCCGTATTTCTGTTCCGCCAAAAAATAGAAGATGTCCTATAATTGTCTGCATTACGGACAAGGATAGGACTGTTCTATTAGGGCACATTCACACATTCGCAAAATGGATCCGCATCCATTCCACAATTTTGCTTAACGGGTGTGGACCCATTCATTTTCAATGGGGCTGCAAAAGATGTGGACAGCACACCATGTGCTGTCCGCATCCGCACTTCCGTTCAGCGGCACCGCAAAAAAAAAAAACATGTCCTACTCTTGTCCACAGCCACAGACAAAAAAAGGCATTTCTATTATAGTGCTGGCCATGTGCGGACCTCAAAATGCGGAACGCACATGGCCGATGTCCATGTTTTGTGGACGTGTGATTGGACCCTAAGGGACCAGCTGTTCCATTGGATATGCAATGCACACGGACATCATAAGGAATGCACACGGACATCATCCGTATTTTTAGCGGATCCATCTTTTGCGGACTGCAAAATACATATGGTTGTGTGCATGAGTCATCAGTATCTGATCCCAGGTGCAGGACCCCCACCGGTCAGCTGTTTGAGAAGGCATCAGCGCTTCTGTGAACACCGCGCCTTTCTCAGTGCTTACTAAGCACAGCCGTACATTGTATAGCAGCTGTGCTTGGTATCGCACTCAGGCCCATAGAAGTAAAATCCCGGAAAGCCCCTTTAAGCTGTCAGGGCTAGTCTACAAGCTTGTTGACTGTTTCCAATTACAACCAACAGAACGGAGAATGCAGTTTTCAGACTATAATACAGGAAGCACATACAGTTTTACATATTATACACAGAATTATGACCTGTATAGAACATATAATATAGTACTATGAATTTCAGCTATTTTCAAGGTCTCCAAAATGTCTAGTGGTCAGAAAAGGAGAAAGAAAAATGAACTGACTTCATAGAAAGTGAGCACGTTGTGCTCCATAATTGCAGCTTTTGGGTGTTTCATGCTCACATGCTGCAGGTAATTTACAATTATCCTGTCATTTCCACAGAGGAGACAACAAGCAGGTGAAATATGGAAATCGGCATAAATAGGGCACATTTACAAGAGTGAGAAAGAGCTGAGGCTGGAGGTAATGGGGGCAATTATGTCCTGAACTTCTAATCTATGTAAGGAGCATAAGTAGCGGGATACACATGGCTAACCTTTCACTTACTACATTAGCAGTGACATTATATCATGTCGGCTTGAAGGACAACATGGTCCCAGAAAACGGATGAGGAGCCTCTATCGATCAGATCGACCATCAGTTAATGTCAGGCAATGGCTACTGATTGATTAAAGAAATAATTGAAATAAAGTAGGAACAATTGCCATCGATGAGACGGGTTTTGATTATGTTACCAAGTGTCACAAAATTGATCTGAGAGATATTTCATTGATCAGGAAGGCTCAGTACAACCTCTATTGATCAGAGGGATCTGATAGCTTTTTTGCTGGAGTCAGGACAGAATTTATTTTTCCCATGAGAAATGTAATTTGCAAATCTCACACTAAGGGTTTTATGTTTTGCTTCCTCCAGATCAATATCTTTATAAATATAGGATGAGCTTTGCTACTAGGAAGGCGGCTCGCTAACTTTGAAGCCAATGGACATTTTAAACCCATGCAGACAACGCGAGATCCCAGTGACCCTCTGCTGTACAGCGCCAAGTAAAATCAGCTTCCTCGTGCAGTTTTAAGAAAACGAATAAATGAAGAAAATTAACCAGGCCAAGTGGACACAATGTCTGCTGAAACAGTCTTAACACAAGTACATCTGGATGTTTAAAAGTAGTCCCCAAGGTGATTAGGATTATGGCAGGCAGGACGCTGTGGACATATGCATTTTTCCACTTTGAAGCACTTTCAAGGTGTACAGAAGTCAGAAACCATACTCGGGCTATTATGGCCCATGATAGGGATATCTGGTGCAGGTTCATCCACTAAGTCCTCTCTGAACCCTAAGTCACAGCGCATATGTCACCAGTAAGATACTTTTCACATATAGTATACTAGACAGTAACGTTACTCCTTGAAGGGGTTCTCTGCTTTATCTATATTGATGACCTACCCTCAGGATAGGTCATAAATATCAAATTGGGGAGAGCCCGCCTGCCAGCACCCCCACCGATCAGCTTGGGTGAAGGTGGCTCTCGTGCTGTGTTCTCTTCTCCGTTTACTTGCTCGCCGACAGCATCGCAGCGGAGAGCAGTGTACTTATAGCTCAGCCGTCCCCATTCTCTTCAGTGGGACAGCTCTGTCCTAGTCACAGCGAAGGAGCCATCCCGCTAAAATGAATGGGGGATGGAGGAGCTGTAATTATACCTGCTAATCGCTGCAATGTCAATGGCGAGAAGAAGAGAACACAGCGCTCACGGCTGATCAACTGGGCTGCTAGCAGTCGGACCCCTGCCGATCTGATATTGATGACCTATCCAGAGGATAGGTCATCAATATAGCAAAAGTGGACAACCCCTTTAAGTAAACAATGGAAAGAAGATACCACTGAAACAACTGGAAGTGCTCATGCACACACGGACATCAATTCAATAGTATCAGGATAGTCAGCTCAATAATAAGATAATATTCCACACACAGATAAAGACTGAACTACAGACTGCCAGATAGTGACAGACAGCAGTAGACGTCAGTAGAATTACCTACACCGCTAGGACGGCTAATCCTCCTGTTCCTGGTATTTCGATCCCACAGATGTTGATAGCTGGTACAAACTTTGTGTTATAAAAATGCCTGATTGATCCTCCTCTATACCTTCTGCTCCACTCACTGATCGGGAAGCCCTAATATAGTATCTTAATAAGGAGGGGGCGGATCATCTACCTACCAGTAGTAACACACATTTTCCTAATAAATTTATGGGGAACTCTAAAACCTGAAACAAGTAATAGACAACTATGGAAATATGAAACATGATTCACATTGTGGGGTCGTTGTTTTTGTTTTTTTTTTACATTTGTAGGCTCTGCGCCTTTTTTTTTTTAGTAAATATCAAAACGTTAATTTGATTAGACCTTGTATGTGCTAAAAGAACCCACAGCCTTTAACAGTGTTTAACCATCTGACTGCTGGAGAGCAGAGTATACAGAATGTGTTGAGTTTCCAATCAGGTCTGAAATTCAGCAAGCAGTATGTTTCTGGGGTGTGTGGGCTATGCTGGGATGTGATTTGTGCTCAGTTCACAGTCCGATTGGAATGTGAATGACAAACTGAGTGAGTAGAGAGATAAACCCCTTGCAGTCACAGCTACTTCATGTGATGGAGCAGGGTATACATGCTAGATAGCTATTAATATTAACTGCATTTGGAGCATTTTTACACTGAACAATATGCTTTTAAAGGGAACCTGTCATGTTGAACATGGTGTATCAGCCAAAGGCAATAGGTTATAGGGCAGGAGGAGCTGAGCAGATTAATATATTAAATAAAATATCAAAAATCTAATACAATAATCAAAATATCGTTTTGTTGGAAAAGATTCAGTATGACTTGCATTGTATTCTGGTCTTTAAAGTTAAGGAGGTGCTCCTATCAGTGATTGACCACCTTCTCTCTCTCAGTGTGCATACACAGATAGCTGTCAATGATATGACCTCCTCAAAGCCCAAAATGAACAGGAAATTAAATCAATGAAATTAAAGTTACACCAATTGTTTCCCACAAAAGTAGTACATAAATCTGCTCAGCTCCTTCTGCTCCACAATATGCTGCGTGCACTGTATTTTCATGGGGACACGTTCCATTTGACTAATGACGCCTACACAAATACGGATGGCTAGGGAGAAAAATTACAGGGAAACCTTTAAGGTAAAACTTAACACTATGTTAAGTCTTTTTCAATAACACAGTAAATGGGAAATTTATTACTACAGCTGTCCGGCATCACAAAAATGTAGGCTTTACAACTGCTTCAATAAATGTCATTTGTAGTAAAATAGCTGGAGGTGAATGGAAAGACCACAATTAACAGAAAGCCTTCTGAAAAGAATTTCGGCACTTCATGATAATGAGCCAGTCCAGAAATGTGCCCGGCAGCTGTCATAAATATAATATAAAGTGCTGCCATTTCATGACCAGCAGGCTTTATAGGGCCAATAATCGGGACTTTACAATAGTCATAATTATAAATTGTTCTTGCCATCATTTCTCCGCCGCACTAATCTACACAACATGTCTTTTTTATGGACGAATGCAACATTTCTGCATCTGTATATATGCAGGATTTAGGGTTATTTCACAAAAATAAAAAAATCCATGGTCTCAAAATGGTTTCTTTTTCCCTATTGCACCCAGGTCCGGATGGTAATAATACAGCTGAGGACCCAGACTGTGCTATTCTACTGAACTTGGATCACTAAGCGGGTCTGATTCCAGGTCAGGAAAATTGCTGCTAGTGTAGGCCTTGTAGCCCAGCACTGTCATATGAAATTGGCTTTATTCCATTTTATAGCCACTTTAACCAGAGGGATGTAAATCAGGGTCAACTCTCTAAGAAACCAGTAAAATGACTTTTCAATTTTTAATGCTGAAGTGCCATTACTGATAATACGCCTTTTATGCAAATTAGCTTATTGGAGCACCATAATCTTGCACCTGCACCATTGCTCGCAGGATCGGTGCATGAGTAGAGCATCTGCTTCAGCTGCCTGCACGCAGCCTGCAAGCAGCACGGATGCCTACTGTGCATGGAACTCAGGGGCGGTCTTGGGCACCACACATCCTATGCATTTGCATAGGGCCCCCGACGTCCAAGGGGGCCCCCACGCTCTGCTCTTGTGCCGGTGCCCAAGACTACCCGCCCAGCTGTCACTTACTGCATTTGTCCGCCGGGGACCAGAAGTAACATAGTAACATAGTAACATAGTTTATAAGGCCGAAAAAAGACATCTGTCCATCCAGTTCGACCTGTTTTCCTACAAGTTGATCCAGAGGAAGGCAAAAAAACCCCTGTGCGGTAGAAGCCAATTTTCCTCACTTTAGGGGAAAAAATTCCTTCCCGACTCCAATCAGGCAATCAGAATTACTCCCTGGATCAACAACAACCCATATCTAGTAACTATAACCTGTAATATTATTACCCTCCAGAAATACATCCAGGCCCCTCTTGAACTCTTTTACTGAACTTACCATCACCACCTCCTCGGGCAGAGAGTTCCATAGTCTCACTGCTCTTACCGTAAAGAATCCTCTTCTATTTTTGTGAACAAACCTTCTTTCCTCCAGGCGCAGAGGATGTCCCCTCGTCATGGTTACTGTCCTTGGGATAAAGAGATCATGGGAGAGATCTCTGTACTGACCCCTGATATATTTATACATAGTTATTAGATCTCCCCTCAGTCATCTTTTTTCTAAAGTGAATAACCCTAATTTTGATAATCTTTCTGGGTACTGTAGTCCACCCATTCCAGAAAGCTTGCGCAGCCGCAGAGAGGCCGGTGCGCACAGCAGAACACAAACTTAACTTAACAGTGAGTTAATTGTTTGACAGTATGTTATTGTTAAAAAAGTCTTTGATGTGTGGGGGGGCGTGTCATTGGGGGGGCGTGTCATCAGAGGGCGTGTCATCAGGGGCGTGACGCATCATTGGGGGGGGGGCCCGGACATAACTTCGCTTAGGGCCCCAGAAATGCCAAGACCGCCCCTGATGGAACTATGATGCTATTGTCCACCCAGAAGTGGAGACATTAGTTTTGCCAGGAGGAGTTATCCTGAGATACAGGAAGATCATGAAGCAAGTATATCTCATGTTATGATCCTCCACGCAGATCTGAATATCATCGGCACATGTGCAGTAGACATCTGCGCATGCGTCTATCCTGCAAGCATCAGCACAGGCTTTAAATGACAAGACCAGGCAAGATTCTTGGCCCTGCCAATCAGTGGGAAACGTGCAGTCAGTAGATACTGGACTTTATCTGAATTACTTCTGTAAAGATAGTATATAGGTGCAAATCACGACCGGAGATGAAGTAGCAAAATTGTTTGGAGAACTGGTAGGAGGAGCAGGGTGGTGAAGATCTGATGCTCCAGGGGGCTGGGCTCAGTGCTCTAATAAGTTAATTTGCATAAAAATAAAAATGAGTATTACTCAGTAATGTTGTTTCAGCAAAACATGAGAGGTGTAATTTTACTCAGAAGGATAAACCTTACCGGGCATTATGCCAGGTTTAATATGGCTGATCCTGCTGGTAGATGGTCTTAGAGGGAGTCTGTCACCATCTGTAACCATCTGGTGATAGGCTTGCTGGTTCCAGTGCAGCCTCTCTCATCTGTGTACATAAAGAAGTAGTCTTCAGAACTTTACCAGCTGCAGTGCTGACATCTTACTATGAGCAAGCAATCCAGCATGAGGGTGGGGACATATCACTCATCAAACTTTATTAAAATGTCATGCCTGTATGCTAATGAGCAGCAATAAGTCACCAGGACCAGGTTTAACTTGATTCATCCCTGCCAACTGCCTGTTCATTGGCATCGTTGGCCGTGTCCGTCTTCCTGAAGTCTTACATGGAAAGAATAAGGAGTCGTGATTGTGAGGTCAGAGGTAACTGACATTTAGGACCCCAACGTATGGTTAGTTTGGAAGGTGAAATGACAGGTTCTCTCTAAATGGCATCTGTCAGCAGATTTGCACCTATAAAACTGGCTGACCTGTTACATGTGCACTTGGCAGCTGAAGACATTTGTGTTGGTCCTATGTTTAAATGTGCCCACACTGCTGAGAAAAATGATGTTAATATACTGTTTATGCAAAAGAGCCTCTAGTAGCAACGGGGGCGTTGCCATTACATTTAGAAGCTCAGCTCTCTCTCTAACTGCCATGCCCTATGCACTTTGATTGACAGGGCCAGGCAGTAGAGTTGAGCGAACATGCTCGTAACGAGCACTGTACTGCTCGGATCCCCTGCGCTCGCATGGGCGCAGGCATCCGGATCCGTCGGGTGAGGAGAACGGATCCGGATGGCTGCGCCCATGCGAGCGCAGGGGATCCGAGCAGTACAGTGCTCGTTATGAGCACGTTCGCTCAACTCTACCAGGCAGTGTAAGGTTCATCACACCTGGTCCTGACCTCTCCTAAATTCCTGAACTGCTCCGTGCGCTTCAGTATCCAGCGCAGGTGCAGTACAGAAAGGAGGTCCATTGCTCCTAGAGGTTCATTTGCATACACTAAAACATCATTTTTCTCAGCAATGCAGGCACATATGAACAGGAGACCAACACAGATGTCTTCAGCAGCCAGGTACACATGTAACAGGTCAGCCAGTGTCATATGAACAAATCTGCCCTTTAATAATTACTGGTACAAATTGTCCAATATATGTTAGCTATATAATGTAACTTCTGTACGTCTGATATAAATCAGAAATGAGAGTAAACAGGAAGAAACAAGGAAAGATTTCAGTATCCATACGTCGGGTTGTTTCAGTTAAGGCATCAAATGCCAGAGAAGTATAATCCAGCTGTGCATTAATTCAATTCTTCCCTTGGCATTGATAAGCCGTTTCTTAAGTCCGATGTTCGGCTCCGCCTGTAGTTCAGCCTGTAGTTTATGGCTTTTAACTATGCCCTCCAAGTGCCAGCTCTGTATATCCCTTCATACAAATTTAATTACCGCTAGAGACTGACACTGGAAGAAAGCCGGCTTTCTTTATTAGACGCCCAAGGTAAAATGGCATATCATGACAGACTTTTCCGTACTTCAAAAGGAAGCGCGAGTATACAAAGCTGTGTAACTGCTAAAAAGTATAAATAATGTACACACAGCCCTACTATTATACTAATGGCAGGAGAAGGCTGAATAAGAGCACCCTCTGACAGACACAAACATACAACATTACACTACATAGACAAAGGTATTAGGACTGGAGATGAGCGAATCGATTAACACATCTAATTAATCCATAAATCAGCCTGCTTGAGTAATACGAGGTTGGCCCCACTGCTCAAGAGACTCCCCTCTCCTTGACTGACAGAGACATCTTGTCTGGTCCTATCAGTCCCTCACCTGCACCGTTATTCCGAGTAGCAGTGCAAGTGCAGAGGCTCTGCTGCTGCTACCTGAGCAGCACAGATGCCGACCGTCCATGCTCTGCCACATTTGAGTGTACGCCAGGAGCATCGTGGTATGGGTTTCCATGGTTGAGCAGCTGACTGCAAGACTTAGATCACCAAACAATGTCAAGCGTCCCCAAGTGGAAATTAGTTCTGTGGAGTGATGAATCACGGGTCTCTATCTGGCAGTCTGAAGGTGAAGTTTAGCTAGTTTGGGGAAGGCCCTTTTCTGTTCCACCATGACTGTGACCTTGTGCACAAAGCAAGGTCTATGAAGGAATGGTTGGGAGAGTTTGGTGTGGAAGAACATGACTTCCCCGCACAGAGCCCTGACCTCAACCCCGTCCAACACCTTTGGTATAAACTAGAATGGAGATAATGAGCCAGGCCTTCTAATCCAACATCAGTGTGTGATCTCACAAATGATCTTCTGGATGAATGGGCAAAAAAAATTCCTACAGACTCACACAAAGGAGGGACCAACTCCATATAGGTGACTTTGGTGGTTTTAGACTGGGATGTCTTAAAAAGGGCCATGTGTAGGTGCCCAAATACTTTTGTTCACATAGTGTATATGCATTCATACTTCATAAAGCCTGTCACAAGGCCTCGGGTAAAGTTTGGCTAAAATACAAACAGTGAATTCAACACTATGCAAAGCATATCCACTTTCTTTCTGCATCAGTGTTTACTCCCTCCTCCACAGACCAACTATGCACTTAGTAAAGGCATGAAAATGTAGTGAAAGGCTATATGCACACGGCAAAAGAGATGTGTGTCACACGGCCATTTTTTGAACCAATTAGGGCACCTGTACATGGGTGTGAGTGAATGCACAGAAGAGCCGCATAAATTGATGTACACTTTTGCACCAAAAACTGAATTTCTAATAGCTGTCTTTGGTGCAAATTTTATGTAGTTTTTGCAAAAATCTCACCCTTTATTTAAAAGCGGGGAATTACTGTATACTGGGAGCCACTAAGGGGGGCATTTGAAGTCCAGGGGGGACCTATGGACGACATTAGGCATACTGAAGGCACTGCAGGGGTTGGAATGAAATCCATTTTAATGGTCATTTAAAACTGTTGCAAAATGGATGTAAAACTGCCATTAAAAACAGATAGATGGACAGAAAATGGGGGCACACACTGATGCAAAAAGGTCACTTTTTCACTGTTGTGTGCATGTAGTCTTAGGATTTTTATGTTTCCATGTAATGTATACTAGATTTCAAGAATAATGCATTGTTAATTGTTCTAAAATTTAAGGATCACAGTACAGTGGTCCCTCAAGATACAATATTAATTGGTTCCAGGACGACCATTGTATGTTGAAACCATTGTAAGTTAAGTAATCGGTTCCAAAGCCCCAAAATGTCATCCAAGATAAGAGAAAATGAAGATTTAAGGGAAAAAAGCAGATAACTAAGAAAGATAAAACAAGTCCTTACATATAACAGTCAGGAACAGCTGCTAACTAGTAACTAATCCAGCTATATTACCAGAGAAGTGTCCTGGATTGGTTGCATCTGAGTCTGAAACATTGTATGTTGAGTCTGGTTTCTACTTATGATTGGTCAGAAATGACCATTGTATGTTGAAAATATTGTATCCTGAGGGATCACTGTATATTCTGGTAAGGGGCTCAACCGCTGAAGGCAAGGTCTGTGATCAGCCCACCAAGATGGCCTAAGAAAAAGAGCACAGAATAGAGGAGAGTGATGGGAAGGCATCAGCAGTTCACACACACTCCAGTTTACCGTTCCATCTACCTCTTAAGATCTGTGCTAATGCTATAACCTAAGAAACCCCGCCGAGAGTTCTCTTATCAAATCACCCTCCCGAGAAGAATTGAAATGAGTCTACTGATACGAGGCAGCCTACTGGGACTAAGGTCTAGGAATCTGCACAGAAAGCCCATGAATGACGGCAAAAACAGCTTGATTAAATTCCCTCGTGTAAATCTAGATCCTATACATTTAATATGGGAAGTATGAGGATGTCTCCTCAGGCTGAAATGATGCCGAATTCAGGTTAAGGGGAAGGTTGGGATGTTGTCCTTTCGAATTTAAAGGACAAGACCCCCGGTATAACAAATAGAGCAGTAAGAGTCGAAAATTCATAGCTGTAGCATTAAAGGCCTTAGACGGGGGGGAATGTTTAGTGTAATTATTCCTTTCCTCTTCAGGTAACCGGGCAGTCCTGGGTGGCCTGTCAGCAATGGATTTGCAGTCAGCTGTTGGTTTCTACAAAGCACACTAAAAAAGAAAGGTAACTCCGCTTCTCTCCAAGTTAATCGCTTCCTCTAAGGAGCGGTTCATATGGAGGGCAGCGATTAGCATGTGAGATAGATCGTGGGCTCCCAACAAGCTGAACGCCTAGTACAAAGCATGGGAGATTAACGTTCATGGAAGGGAGGTGAATCGAGCGGTTACCATCTCACATCCCTTGTGTACAAACTCACTTTGTACAGACATTTAATTCTTTTATTCAAAGCAGACTGGCAGATACTGTGGTTATGTACACACTCTTCCAGGTCTAAATGCCACCCTTCCGTGCAGAACACCATTTCTGAATTAATATCTCCAGAATTCATAGTACAAAGTTATCAACCATGTGCACAAGATAAATGGCCACTAAAACCATCAAAGCTTTAAAAATAATGGATCATTAGAAAATTACCTATTGTTTACATCACATTTTAACATATTTTTTTTTTTAATTATTTTATTTTTAATTTTCCATGTCAACCATAATATTTGGCAGTTTTCGCCCTGGCCACTAAGCCTAATAATAGGCACCACTTCTTGGTCAGTACAGATCACTTTACTGCAGTTATCTGCTTATCTGTCAGTCTAATTCTGCCTGTAATGATATCGCCTCTGTGAACAGATAAGACAGGATCCTCCATTTACAGTAGGTGATTGTCAAACCTTATCTATTCTTTCCTTGTTCAATGACCTCTGCACAGGTCACATAACATGCCTATAAAACTCTCCCAGAGAAGTCAATGAGGTCCCCTCCTGACCATTGTGTCTATGGCCCATCGGGCTACCGTAAAGCAATTTTCTTAATGATTGCTAAAATGCCGTTAAGAAAGGCCCTTGGCTACTGAGCTCAGGAACAACAGAGATATAAATGTGTGTGAGATACCCACACAACTATATACCAGTCTGCTCAGCTCCTCCTGATCTATAACACGCTTCCTGCAGACTGCACTTCCTTTCATTATTACAGGTTCTCATCAACTACCAAAAAATGGCTCACATTCTGGGAATCAGCACTGATGTGATCTTCTTGTACATATCTATGACATGTCAGTAAATCCTTTTAACTGGATTACCATTTTAAAGATTTTTTCATTCTAAGTAATATGTTAAAGGGCATCTGTCAGCAGAATCAACCTTATTAATCCAGGAATACTACCTGGTAGAGCTGATTCTGCTAATTAAAATGATATCGGTCTTGTGAAAGTTGGTTGTGGTGCTCCTGAGAATTTTTTTTTTTATTCTTTATGCAAGTGCACTGAGGGATGTGGCCAACACTGGAAATCTGAGGAGCACAGAGGGGCTAGGCCCCGCCCCTCAGTGCACTGAAGCTCTCACTTGCATAAAGAATAAAAGTCTTTTTTTCTCTGGAACGTTTCAACCAATTTTTTAGCATTTTAATCAGCAGGATCACCTTTCTCAGGCAGTATGACTGATTTAGTAGGGCTTATCCTGCTGACAGATACTCTTCAAAGGGTTCATCCAAGCATTATAAAAAAACTGCATTTTAAAGTTCTTTTAGCAAAGAAAACTTCACCCCCTGCAGTTCTAGAAGCACTGGCACCCACAGTCCCTGCCAGTTCTTATTTACATTGGCTAGAGCTGTGATGTTCCATACTGGCACATGACTGCTCCAGCCAGTCACGGACTCCTGTGGTCATGTGTCATATGGAGATCACCGATGGATGAGTGAGTAGAAGGTGTTTTTTTCTAAAGCCCTAATAACCCCATTTAATATTTAAAGGGGTAATCTGGGAGCACGAGATTGATGACATATCCTCAATATATGACCTGCCAGTCTGATACTGATGCCCTATCTCATAGATAGGAGATAGGTCATCAACAGTCCCAGGAACTTTCCTGCAAAAACACCTTTTTCATCTACCTACATGATAGGGGTTAAATGTATTTTATGATCTCTGAGTGACATAACACACCCAAAGAACCAAGAGTTTTTTAAACTCTAATGTAGACCTATGATTAGTCCATTCCCCAAAAGCTGTAGAGGCTGAGATAAAATGAATATAAAAGACCAGTACAAACAGAGTTGGAAGGAGATTTGTGACTTGACACTGGTGTCACCTCCCCAGGTGTGAGATTTCATAAACTGATTCTGTTCATAACATGGTGAGAATTAAAATATCCTGCAGAACGCCGGGCGTGGGAGAATTAGCATGTTAATGAAGATGTCACAGAGAGCTATAGCAACAGCATACACTGGGAGAGAATACAGGAATGCGGGGGAACGGTCTATCATGCAAAGCAAACAGTCAGCAATAACAATGAACAATGCCCCGGTATGTGTACAGAGAATGCGGAAAATACATGAAATTACACATCTATACCAACAGATAATGTGGATCAGTCATACCAGAGCCTCATCTGTAAAGTGAAAGAATATAATGTACTCTAGATGAACCCGACCACAGAAATGCATTTCAGGTTAGGTAGTATTCAAAGAATTAAAAAAAATACCTCTCAAAAAAAAGACCTAAAAAGCAGGGCTTTAAATCCCATTGTCAGGACCAATGTCATGGAATGGTTTTGGAACAGTTTAATTGCAATGTTAAAAATGTTGTGTGGCCTCAATGGATTAACACATTACAATAAACTATAACTGCAAGAAACACATTTATCTCATGATTAATCTAAAAAAAAAAAAAGAAAGAAAATCATATTGTACATGAGAATGGGGGGCATTTATAAAACTGGTTAAAAGTAGAACTGGCTTACTTGCCCATAGCAACCAATCAGATTCCTCATTTCATTTTCCAAATGAGCTGTCCAAATTGAAAGGTGGAATCTGATTGGTTGCTATGGTCAACTAAGCCAGTTCTACTTCATAGCAGTTCTCTAAATGACCATAGATGGGAGCTGATGGCAGTTGAAGGATGGAAATGAGCATGTGTGACCACAGTGAGGTGAACAGGTGACCACAGCGAGGTGAACAGAGAAATAAGGAAAAGAACAAAGAGCAGGTGGCGCTATACAAATACTTTTTATTTACTAACTCGTGGCTATACTAAAATTTTTAATTTCATGCAATAATAAAATTCAGGTGCCAGGTTGAAAAATGCAGAATATTTTTCTTTGGACAACCCTAGGAATATATAGATAGTAGGGTATAATCTGGCCACTAGAGGGCAACACACTGAAATGAGGAACACGAACAATGTTCTTCCACTCAATATAAGCCTTCTAGGCTAACCATGAGATTAGTAGAACAAGGCTTTACTGTAAAGCACTGCCATTCTATGGTTCCAATAACAGCCAACTTCATGTACCTGCTGCAACTGGGACGTGAACATCACAAAAAAATCCAACATGGTTGGATTTGTGGTCACAAGTCTTAAGTCACAAAGGACTTAAGCCCTTTCAGACCACAACGGCAGTCGTTAGCGACTTGTGATTTTTCTTTTTACAGCCAAATCACAGCTCTAAAAGTTACACGACAACAAGTTGCAGACAAGTCCCGGAAGTGTTTATGTTCACGTGACTGTCTTGATACCGATACTTGCTGTCTTGCACTCCGTCACTGTGTAGCCCGAGTCTTATACGTTGTGAACTCAAAATGAGAAAGCTCTTCACAGAGACAGCAACATGATCCATCAGGGTATGGCCACACAGAGGTTTTTGGATGAGGTTTTGAGGCAGATCTACCTGTAGGATTTTCAGCCAAAGCCAGAGGTGGATCCACCAGGAAAGAGAAGCATAACATTTTCCTTAATTTTCCGATTCCTTTCAAATCCACTTCTGACTTTGGCAAAAAATTCCTCAGGCAGATCTGCCTCAAAACCTCATCCGAAAAACTCTGTGTGGATGAACCCTTACTGACTTATAGGACAGGATCATTGATGAACAGATGCCTTGTAGGTTCTCCATTTCCATTTCACCCATCTATAAACCGAGCACTGCTTTTTCTGTTCTCTCTATTTTTTTTTTTTTTTTGCTAAGTACAAAAATGCAATTACAATAATACCTGGTAATATCATGTAATCTGCTCCCTTAGATCTTGTCATCAGATTTGACACATAACGTTCTCCGACATCAGGGCAATGTTCTGGCAAGTTCTTCTCTATAAACATTTTTGTACTCCCAGAATATGCACATAGCAGTGCACCAGCAAATCTAATTTTCCTAGCAAATCCTCTGGGTCAGCTATATTTATGATATAAAATGTGCTCACAGGCGGAATCTCCTTGAAAAGATAATGCCATGCAGCAGAGCTTCAGAGTCTCTGGAGGTGCTAAGAATGTCTCAAGGCCACAAAAGCTCCTGTCCTACACCATCTACACATGTGAGCAGTAAATGGATACGCTTCTCCTCTCAAATTCAAAATATAAGTACACTGATATTTTTTCAATGGAGATAAAAATTGGGGAAATGAAGTATAACTGTATAGGCGCACAGACTGAAGATGGTCTGGTCAATGTGAGGACTAACTATACATCACAATTACATGTCACATTTTGATTTGGTATCAGGAAAGATAGGAAAGACCTTAAATGGGGTTGTCCGGTTTCAGAGCTGAACCCGGACATACCCATAATTACACCCAGGCAGCGTCCCTGATGTTAGCATCGGAGCATGTCATGCTCCGGTGCTCTCCCTCCTGCAATCCTACGCAGGACAATGGCTTTTTTAAATTTACAATAACACACTGCCGGGCGGAGGCTTCCGTTTTACAGGCTAGAGCAGCGCTAAAGCCCACCCATCAGTGCCGATTACATCACTGGGCTCACTGCCGGGCGGGAGCCTCCACCTGGCAGCCCTCAGGAGAGCCCGGTACATCACCGGATCTCCTGAAAATGCCTTTGCCCTGCTCCGATGCTCCAGTCAGGGGAGCTACCTGAGTGGATACGGGATATGTGAACCCAGACAACCCCTTTAAAAGTATTTAGTGCACAAGATAAATGATAGAGATTTCTTTACCATGAATATTGGATGGCATTTCATGATCTTTAAAGGGGTTGGCCACGTTTTGGGGGTGGTTTTGGCAACCCCCCGCCCCTTGAGCAGACCTGCAAATACCTGAAAATGGTGCTCTGGACCCTATAAAGATAGATTAAGAAACTATCACAGACCTTTGCACATATTTAAAGGAGTTGGCCACCTGCAAAGGGAAACATACTTACCTGGTCCTCGTCCCTGGGTCCCAGCTCCTTTGCTCCCCGGACTAGGCTGTCTCGACCAGGTCCCCTGCTGTCAATATCCACTTTCACACTGCTACAGTCAACAGTGACCTCAGTGGTGACTTGCCTGTCTTGCATTACATAACCAACTGGCATGACTCAAGGTATGCAGGTCATCGATGTGGCCAGAGACTGGCTGATGTTGACAGCAGGGGACCCAAGCGAGACAGCTGAGACCAGGGGGATGAAGGACCCTAGACCCTGCAGTGGGGTAAAAGTAAAGGTACTATTACACTAGCAGATGTCCTACAGATCACGATAAACGACAAAAGATGTAGAGACTCATTAGCGACAAAACTTTCGCATTATTGTACGCATTGATAATTGTTCGCACCTGCGATCGGCCCTCATCTGCTTTTAAATCGTTCATGCTTGTTCAAAAGGTTGGCCCACCTGATAACCAACTACTTTATCACCTACTGTATGTTCTATTCCCCATCCGGTAAGGTATTTCCGTTTCAAGGTAGCCAATGGAAAAAACAAAACAAAAAAAAAAACACGTAAATTTCAAAGACACACCTATTGCCACTACCCCAAGCCATGGATGATTAGTGACTAGATGACTACATATTATACAAAAGGAACAATAATTTTATAGCATGCTGAAAGACCGATGGATGAGAAACGGGCAATTTATTGCTAATCTTTCAATCGTTCATATTTATTACATCACACAATTCTCGTCCATTTTCTCTTGCATGCACGAGAATCGGTACGATATTCGCTCTGAGTAATCGTACCTTAAAGGGAACCTGTCAGCTCTGAAACACCCTCCAAACTACAGTAAGCGGTGTATATTGTAAGTGACGTTGAGTCCGGTTATGTAATTTTTATACTCACTTCCATTCTGACTCTGTGCTCTGACAAACCAGATACTCACTGGACTCCAGTGCTGACTCACATAATGGAGAGGACTCAAAGAAGAGACCTGTCAATGTATTTTACTGCAGGTTTGTGGGAGCACAGCGTCAGAATGGAAGTGAGTATGAAGATAAAACTTACATAATCGGATTCAGCATCACTTACACTATACACCACTTACTCTAGTTCAGGGGGTGTTTTGGAGCTGACAGGTTCCCTTTAAGTACGCTTTCCTTTGCAGGTCTGACCAGGAGGCGGAGGGTTGATAAGGTGGCCAAGGTGGCTAAGGTGGTGGTAAAAAGGTGGCCAATCCCTTTAAAGGGATTCTGTCACCAGGATTTGGCCTATTAAGGTAATCCCACTATTGGATTCTGCTCAGTGTGGTGATTTCAAAAACGTTATTATTATTGCTCCTAGGGATAGATTTGATGGTAAAAAAACATTTTTTATATTATGCAAATGACTTACATAAGGAGCCCAAGGGGATGTGCCCAGCGCCGTTGGAGCCCAGGACCGCCCACCTCATTATTATTCACTTCACTGCTTCCAGCAGACTCACCTTCGTAATCCCGCGCAGGCGCAGTTCCTACAGCGGTCTGCGCCCATGCGGTCTCCTGGCACCGGCCTCAGCGAAGTTACTGCGCATGCACCGGCTTTCTGCGCACTTCGCTCGACCCGGAAAGGAAGAACAAAGTGGCGGGAGAGTTACCAGAGGCGCGCCATGCGCAGTAACTTCGCTGAGGCCGATGCCAGGAGACCGCATGGGCACAGACCGCTTTAGGTACTGCGCCTGCGCGGGATTACGAAGGTGACGAGCGAGTCTGCTGGAAGCAGTGAAGTGAATAATAATGAGGTGGGCGGTCCTGGGCTCCAACTGTAGCGGTGTGGCCGGGCTCCAACGGCGCTGGGCACATCCCCTTGGGCTCCTAATGTAAGTCATTTGCATAATATAAGAAACGTTTTTTTTACCATCAAATCCATCCCTAGGAACAATAATAATAACGTTTTTGAAATCACCACACTGAGCAGAATCCAATAGTGGGATTACCTTAATAGGCCAAATCCTGGTGACAGAATCCCTTTAAGTATGTGCAAAGGTCAGTGACAGTTTCTTAATCTATCTTTATAGGGTCCAGAGAACCATTTCCAAAGACATATTTTTCATCTGTGTGCGCAACAGATTGCAGAACCATAGAAGTCAATGATGCAATTTGCATTTTTGTTATTCCGCACAGATCCTTGCAACATCCACTACTATGGCTGTGTCTCACAGAACACAGTGCTAGGGACCCCTTCATGGACATACAGACTTCATTGAATGCTACAAACTGCGTGTTACAGCCGCAACACGCATGTTTTTTATCCAGTCGTCTGAATCCTGCCTAATAAGAGAGTTAGATAACATTCAGGCTCTCTTCAGAGACCTCCGACTTACTGCAGGCTGTCTATAATCAGAGATAGCAGATAAGAATAGCACAGTCTGCCGAACTCCCCCGTGCAGCCTGACGTGATCACTTATGTTTTTAGGTCTGCATCAGAAAAAAGAAGCAGCTAAATACACGTGAAAAAATGAACCAGCGCAGAATGCTGGACCCTGGACAGATGACTGGACCGGTTACAGAAATCCAGCACTGACGGGGGGTGGAAACTGGCAAGAATCAGGCACAGTACTGGGATGTAATAGAGCTGTCACCGCGCAGTAGTATCTGTCCAGGTGGATTATTGGTCCCAGCTTTACTTTTTCCTTACTATAAAATGCGCGGCCACTGCAGCATGATCTATTACCTCTATAACCATATTTCAGATGCGGCCGTGTAGAAAATACTGAAATTCAGAAGGATCAATGATTCCTGTCAACGCTGAATCACTTTTCAGCAGCTAAAGGCATTTTAAACACAGAAAAAGCACCAACAAAATGCATGAGATATGATCATCCATGGATCGACCGGACGTAGATACGCCAAGATGACATCAAACGCATGGACATTCTCAGCAAGTAGTCCACCAGTTCATATTCCAAACATCATGTTGGGCTTTTTCGCTCTCATTTTTGTTAATTCACCAAGTCATTTGGCTTGTATTTTCATACATGCATTCATGATCTGAACTCCTTATTTAAAGGGCAGCAGGTTTGTACCTATGACACTGGCTGACCTGTTAAATGTGCACTTGGTAGCTGAAGACATCTGTGTTGGTCCCATGTTCACAAGTGCTCGCATTACTGAGAAAAATGTCGTTTTAATATATAGAAATGAACCGCTAGGAGCAACGGAGGCTCAGCTCTTTCTGCACCTGCCACATCCTCTCCTTTTTGATTGGCAGGACCAGGCAGTGTAAATGTCATCACTACCTAGCCCTATCAACAAGTTCAGAGGGAGTGGCAGTTGCACAGAGACCAGAGCCTCTAAGAGCAACAGCAACGCCCCCTTTGCTCCTAGAGGCTCATTGGCATATATTAAAACATTTTTCTCAGCAATCTGAGCATAATCACATGTAACAGGTCAGCCACTTTCATAGGTATAAATCTGCTGAGACGGGACCGGGAAGTAAAGAACAGCTGGAACGGCACCAGCATAGGATCAATGAGGGGGGTCATGCTTATTTTTCACTCCTATCACCCAGTTGTTATTTTTTAAAACTCCCCCGGGAAAATCAATGTGCTCCTCTACAGAAAAGTTTGCAAGCCCCCTTGGGGCTATGTTCATCCACAAGCCTAAAATGCAACAACATTATACGGTATACTTTTTTTTATGTCGCCCTACTGTAGTCGAAAGTGCCGATGTATACGTGCCATATACAGATAAAAATGGTATGTACAGATGTACACCTGCACAGCAGATACCAAAAAGGTACTCTTTTGGAATCCATCATGACTATACAGATTTGGAGTGTTTTGGAGCGTTACAGCCTCTCATTCATATGACGTGTCAAAGAAACGCACTAAAAACCGTGTATTTTCGTGCTGGAAAAAAAAAAAAAAACATGTGGATTCTACACTGTTGTTTTATGCGCGTTTTTCAAAATTAGTCTTGTGAATTGGCCCTTACAAGTCAGCGGGCATCCCATCAGCCCTCTCTAAAGCCAAGGCACTCTGCCCACACTGTGGAGGATCGGAGAAGAATAATGCAGTGCCATAGGATGACAAGAAGGCAAAAAGACGTGAGTATCAGTAGATACGTAAGGTAATTACCTGCATGTCAGGTATACCTGATATACCTGGTTTTCTATATAAAGAGCTCTTCTTACGGTATTTCTTTTTGACCGTTGTGTCAGCGTATAACTGGGCATTACGCTGTATATCACAAGCTCAATAAGCCCTTGTGATCTTAGGCAGTTCAGTAGAATTATAGACGCATCCCATCAAGCAGATGAAACCACAGTTAATGCAGCTTCATTAATAAGTGAAAGCTGCCATAGTGATTGCTCTGCCAAAGTAAAAATGAAAAAAAAATCATCATCAGTTTGTTTCTAAAGGAACAGCAGGCTGATGGCTGAATCAGTGTGAAGACGCCCCGATTATTCCTCGCCACCGCCAATCCTTCTGTTTAACAGAAGAAACAAATTATTTTTAGCAGAACAAAGCACTTTGCTCAACAAATGCCCCTTTAAAGCGTAGTCACCGGACGCCCAATAAATGCGAATGGAGACTGAGGCTTTAAAATCCCATTCACCTGCAAAATGAGAAACACGGCAAAAAGCAGCGGTGTTCAAATGATCAAAGGCAGGATTTCACTACCATCCTGCTTCAAGTGGTGGAAGCTTATTAGTTCATCTATGATCTGAAAGTCATTATGAAAGAAGAGAATGTGATTGTCTGGATAACAGGCTCAGATGTGCCAAACCAGGCACAACTCATAAGAAAAGGTGCAGTTAAAAAACCCTTCCACGTGCGCAAAAACGGAGGAAAAAAAGAAAAAAAAAGTGAGATATTTAAAGATTTTATTCTGAGGGCGGCAACGTCCGCTTTAATATCATCAGCCGCACAAAGTCATCAACAGCTTCTTTTATCTCTCAATTCCCTTTAAATGTGGGACAATAACAGATTGTAGAGGGACCACAGTATCTTAATTACATCGCAGGCAATTTATCTGAAGGAGCGGCAATGCTGCGAGACAAGGCGTTTAATCAGGACTGTGATCCTGTGAGGAGACTGGTTACAGAGGCAGCTTCCTACTGTATGACCCACTTTAAATTAAACTCCATAGCCGTTAAAATTAAATTATTTTCTGTTGTCTTGTCGCCTGGAATTTATAGGACGCAATATGTGCCGCTGTCCAACTACAGAACCGATTTACATATGTGTATATGGGGTCATTTATCACACTGGTGTAAAGTAGAACTGGCTTAGTTGCCCATAGTAACCAATCAGATTCCACCTTTCTTTGTTCACATCTCCTTTGGAAAATGAAAGGTGGAAACTGATTGGTTGCTATGGGCAACTAAGCCAGTTCTACATTACACCAATAGTCTTGTAGTCTCAAGCGGTGTCGTGGCTGGCACCAGGGGATTTCGTTCAAAGCCTGGATCCCCTGGTACCAGCTATTGTCACATTTAATCATCTCTGTGTCCTAACCTCCACTATCGCCTCATGGTGCCCAATAACAAAACATGTTCTCCATGGTCCCTACTGGTGATGTTACATGGTATTAACAGGACACAAAAATACAATACACAGCTAAAAAGCAGCACAACGAGCCATATAACAGTAATCCATGTGGTACTGCGTCCATGCCCACAAAGTAATTTATTCCTCCCCCCCATGTGCTGTTCCCAGCGCCCTACTACACGGGGTAATACTGGTATTTTACAGGCGGCATTTCATGTGTGTCTAATAAGTATTGATCACCAATTCCCAGCTAGCTCCATATTGTATTCATCATGATTATTTTGCTCTACAATGTGAAGCTACAGGGACTGGTGTAATAGAATTACCACAGGATTACTTGACAGATCACATTTCTAAAGCTTTTAACTAGTTTATTATCTCCAGTAACTGTCCACATGCTATGCAGCGGTCACAATAATGGCTACTAATGAAAACAGTCAAGTAATGCCCTCAGAGATGACATCAAGAAGACAAACCATCGTACATGGGGACTGTGAATACTGCCGAGGGAAAGGCAGGCAACCATGGGCACATCTTCATAAAATCTCTACTGGTGGTACGTGTTATATACATTAAAAACTTATAGTCTAAGGAGAATAACGCATTTTGGGGTGCTCAAGCCCAAACAACAGCTTGAGGCACAATACTGGTCACCAGTTACTTTTGCCTATTAGATTCATGTTCTACTGTATTACCTTTTGGGGCACCATCTTTATTTTTTCCTATTTGTCCACTTGAAATAGGGGGCTTCCCTGCAATTGTATTTTTAGTTTGCCTTTTAGCATAATAAACAATTGGGGTAAAAAACTGCATCATCTCATATGTTTCATCTTTCCTGTTACACAAACCTCCATTTTGAAGAAGAGGAAAAGCACAAGGTCAAGGCACAACTGGCATGACTGTTAGCAATAAGCTGGCGCAGGAGCATCAAGTTGCCATCTCTTATGATTAGCTCCTGGTGGTTTGGAGTTGGTACTTCAGTGCATTCCAGCATGGTCAGATGTTTGTAAAGCTCCGTCCGGCTCCATTCACTATGATAGGGACAAGGCTACATTCTGGCAAATAGGCCAAGAATCGGACAGCAGAAAACAACTGTGCTCTATTTCAGTTGTACACATGTGAGGTGTTATCAGTGTAATTGTGTATACAGAGATAGCTGTCAGTCACTGGAAGCTGTATACGGGGGTGATGTTATCAGTGATTAATAACATTCCCTGTGTAAGTGTGTATAGAGAGATAGCTGTCAGTCACTATTAGTGACTGATGGCATTCCTTGTGTAAGTGTGTATAGAGAGATAGCTGTCAGTCACTGATAGCTGTACATGGGGAGGTGTTATTAGTGACTGATGGCAATCCCTGTGTAAGCGTGTATACAGAGATAGCTGTCAGTCACTGATAGCTGTACACGGGATAGGTGTTATCAGTGATTGATAGCATTCCCTGTGTAAGTGTGTATAGAGAGATAGCTGTCAGTCACTGTTAGCTGTACATGGGGAGGTGTTATTAGTGACTGATGGCATTCCTTGTGTAAGTGTGTATACTAAGATAGCTGTCAGTCACTGATAGCTGTACACGGGATAGGTGTTATCAGTGATTGATAGCATTCCCTGTGTAAGTGTGTATACATAGCTGTCAGTCACTGGTAACACCTCCCCTGTGAACAATGAAATCAGAAACAGCAATGGCATATGTATAAATTACAGGTTTTACTGACTCTATTCCCACAAACAATATATTAATCTGCTCAGCTCCTCCTGCTCTATAACAAGCTGATTGCACAGAGACAGGTTCCCTTTAAATTTTAACACCCACTCCCTGTGTTCTCGGTGGAGATAAACCACAGCTAGAGGATGAACCAAGCACACGTATGGGGAAAGCAGAATAAATATCTTGTTCGGCCAACTGTTATTGAAAGTGTATGGGCTTCAATAAAACTAAGAAGGTCTATACTTAGTATTAAGTGGTGAGGTGCAGGCTGCGGCTATTTCCACAGTTGCCCATCCTCCATCATCTCCTAGTTCTGTATGCACAAATTCCAGTATATGTGGAAACTGCAGGAGAAGCTATCATAAAGTTACAAAGTAGAGGTACACTAGAAACGTGTATATCTATGGCTCTCCCGTATCTTCAGACTCCAGAAAGTCTCAGACCCAGATGTTTCTACATCATCATCTGTGGAGGACAGGCTCCACTGTACATTAGTAGAAAGGACAATGATGATGGGAAGATGAAGACGGCCTTGCCTTTCCTTCGGTAGTCACATCATATGTATTCCATCCACGTCAGCGTGTTTATCTCACGGTGTCTGAGAGGAGAGCGCTGCATGGTTCAAATGTGAAATAAACTCAGGGCAGGCTCTTAAATTACAGCTTCCTACTACAAGACGACTCTCTAATATGAAGCCAAGACGTGCTGTCAGGAATATTAAGGAGATGCGAGCAGGGATATTCTTTCCTTTGTCAGAGATCTATGGCTTGTTTTAAAACCAGGGAAGAGAGTGCGGCTAAAAAGAAGATACAGATTAAGTCAAAACATCTAGATGGTAAAGCCGGAAAATGGAAAGGAGACTGAACACGGAGGAGCAGAGATGTCAGAGTTACAGGAGCCACACTTAATGAAGGGCAAACTGAAGAAAAAAGAAGATGCTCCCAGGCGAAATTACAACATGGAAAGAAGATACGGGGCGCAGAGATGTGCTCTCCTGACATGTCTACATTACACACCAATGGCTGGAGCATCTCTTCTTAGAAGTCCATAATGTGCTGCTTCTCTGATATTCCTCATGGGAATGTAAGAATAAAAAAGCACTATTACGTCCCTTGTTAATATATGGTGTTTGCCTGCACAGTCTGACATGGTCAGCTCCATTTCTTGTGGACCACATACTGGAATTTTTTTCATGGATGCCTTTGTATTTAATAGCACAGTCTGCTGTATTACTCCATGTGGAAAGAAAACTGTGTCCCTGACAGACACAGGCCCAGTGGAAGCCAAAGGAACACACTCCTGGCCGGGTGAATGGAGGCCTATGGGTCTCTTAAAGGAAATGTTTCACCAAAAATTTTAGTTGCCAGTTAAAGCCAGATAATAACACGTCATTTTTTTCTAATCTGATTTAATTTTGTGATTATAGATTTTTTTAATTCTATTTTCCGAACATGATTATGGGGGTGGCCATCTTGCCTGAGCTGTTCTTAACAGCATTTACAAAGCATTAAGAAAATTACTTTACAGCAGCCACATGAGCCATAGACACAATGACTTCTACTGAAAAGTTTTCTAGGCATGCTCTGTGACCCTTTAAATGTCTGCACTTACGGTAGACATAGACTGCTAACATGGTGTGAAAGGACCTCAAGAGGACGTTCACGCAGTGGAAATACACGTCAGAAAAATTCAACATGTATTTACATTAGAATTAGAGACAGAAATCAGAGGCTGACCCTTGGATTCCAGTGGTGGACTTGCATCAACAACTACCGCAGGTCTTTATGTGGTTAAGCCCCATGAATCTCAGTGATAATTGCTAACGAGCGTTCCTATGAACTGTCGATTATCTGGCAGTGTAAAAGTGCTGTCAATTACCCAATGAACGAGCTAAATGCCGCCCAATTGGGTAATAGATAGTTCATGCGCCGGCAGCAGATCGTGCAGTGTAAACAGCATCTGCTGGTGGCAAACAAGTCAGTATAGGGAAGAGAGATGGCATTAGTGATCACTCCTCCCCATACTGTGGAGGAGATCACTGCATGTAATAGCAGCGGTCACGTCCACCAGAAAGCAGCAGATTGTCTGCTGTATCATCCTGTGTAAAGGGACCTTTATAGACAGATAGATATGAGATTGATAAAAAGATGATAGATATGGACAGACAGACGGATGGAGCGGACAGACAGGTAGAGATAGAAAGATTGATATAGATGATAGAGATTCATAGATACATGATGGATAGATAGGATAGATAGATGGATAGATAGATAGGATAGATAGATAGGATAGATAGATAGGATAGATAGATAGGATAGATAGATAGGATAGATAGATAGGATAGATAGATAGGATAGATAGATAGGATAGATAGATAGGATAGATAGATAGGATAGATAGATAGGATAGATAGATAGGATAGATAGGATAGATAGATAGGATAGATAGATAGATAGGATAGATAGATAGGATAGATAGGATAGATAGATAGATAGGATAGATAGATAGGATAGATAGATAGGATAGATAGATAGGATAGATAGATAGGATAGATAGATAGGATAGATAGATAGATAGGATAGATAGGATAGATAGGATAGATAGATAGGACAGATAGATAGGACAGATAGATAGGACAGATAGATAGGACAGATAGATAGGACAGATAGATAGGACAGATAGATAGGACAGATAGATAGGACAGATAGATAGGACAGATAGATAGGACAGATAGATAGGACAGATAGATAGGACAGATAGATAGGACAGATAGATAGGACAGATAGATAGGACAGATAGATAGGACAGATAGATAGGATAGATATTATCCTATTCTATTTTCAGACATATACTTAAATGTGCCATTAGTTAAACAAGGCGAGATGTAGATATATGTATATATATATATATATATATATATATATATATATATATATACACACACATATATGGAGTTGATAAGAATCATATCTTAGCACTGACAATATGATGGTCTTTCATGGAACTGAAGGCAGATTTCTTTCACTATGACACCAGTCTTTTGTTCCAGCACAGCTGGCTGCATCTACACAAGAAGTGTAATATGCGACAATGGAATAATTGTTTACCACCTGCATTCCCGACCATGACAGGGTTAATACACACAAGATGATGGGGGCACCTAATGCAGACTGCCTGTGTATGTGAATGCACCAACACCAGCTCCATCCTCTCACATCATGTAGAGATCCTCCTCACACCCCTGGAACGCACTTTGTGAGAAAAGCTTCCAGCGCACATGCTCAGTCTAGAGGTGAGCGGCTTGTGTGCAGATTCAGGGAAACGCACGTAGAATAACAACCACCTCGGCCCTTGGTGACAGCGCTTCCCTTTGGGTAGGTTACACACTACAAAATTAAACCCTGTGTAGGGCACACGGACCTGGCTGTTAAGCAGAGCTGACATGCTCACGCTCGCTTAAGCGTCCCTCCTGGATCCTTTGTTTTAACCCTGAATATAACGTTTTCATATTTTCTTCCACGATTCGTGAAGGCAGGCCAAAGAGCATCTGCTGCATCCAGGCCCCATATAAAAGCTACAAACCCCATTAATATTACCACCAACAACATACACGAGGGTCACGCTCCTCATGTGTCCAAGAAGCTCAGTAAAATCACACGCCGTAGGAGAACTAGAAAAAAAGTGGTGAAAATTATTCACTCATAATGGAACTGGGTCTGGTGTTCACGGGGGGCGATAATGAAATCAGCAGTAATGAATCCAACACCCACTTCTCTATAAATACACGTAGCCAGGAATACTGATCCGTCTAAGGCCTCTTTCACACGAGCGTGTCCGGATTTGGTCCGGATGCGTTCAGGAAAATCCGCACGCATCCGCAACAAATCCGCACGCAATTGCAGTCGGTTTTGACTGCGATTGCGTATGTTCTTTCAGTTTTTTCCACGCGGGTGCGAAGCGTTTCAATGCGTTTTTCACGCGCGTGCGAAAAAACTGAATGTTTACAAACAACATCTCTTAGTAACCATGCGTTAAAACCGCATTGCACCCACACTTGTGTGCGGATGCAATGCGATTTTCACGCAGACCCATTCACTTCAATGGGGCCAGTTCTGCGTGAAAAACGCAGAATATAGAACATGCTGCGATTTTCACGCAACGCAGAAGTGATGCGTGAAAAAAAACGCTCATGTTAAAAGCCCCATTAAAATGAATGGGTCAGGATTCAGTGCGGGTGCAATGCGTTCACATCACGCATTGCACCCGCGCGGAAAACTCGCTCGTGTGAAAGGGGCCTAATAGAGGTCTACTTCAATAAACTCACGAGCGGCATCAACACTAAGTCACCGGCAAGCGTTACAGCGCCCCCCAAAGGCTCTTCTAGACACTGAAATGTATGCATACTTTCAATATAGAAAGATACTATAGAAATTAACAGGGGGGAATTTATTATGAGGGAGATATTTTAAGTCCGTTGGAGTACTTTGCGCCAACTTTACCAGACGTTGCATGTTTGTTACATTTGCCGCATCTTTAAACCTAACATATTGGGGTAGATTTATTTGTGCACTGCACTGCCAGAGGATGCGCCTAATTTATGACAAAGCGCACAACTCATTATAATTAAGCCGCATTCTCTGGCAGTCCGTGCACTTGAACTGAAATCTACGGCACCTCAGATCTGCCGTCGTTTTCTGGATGTATTTGCTCCAGAAGACTGGCATAAATGGCTGCTGGTCACGGCCGCTTGTGAGGGTGGTGTAAAACCAAAGTCACAAACGCACAGTGTGTGAATGTTTAACGCCACTTTTGTGGTGCAAGGGACATGCTAAATGCGGCTCCATTGCAAGAAGATATTTATCCTGTTGATCCCTGCGTGTGGAGGCAGTGCAGTATATTAAGATATGTGTCAGCCACGGAGATCACCGCTCAAGAAAACTTAGGGAGTGTTTTATCAAACTGGTGTAAAGTAGAACTGGCTTAGTTGCCCATAGCAATCAATCAGATTCCACCTTTCATTTTACAAAGGACCTTTACCTCACTTGGAGCCCTCATATGGTTATGTGAACAGAAAAATATAAAAGTTATAGATCCGGGAAAGCAGGGAGTAAAAAATAAAAATGCAAAAATCGGGCTGAAGGGGTTAAAGGAAAATCTCAGACAAGCCCTAAAAATAAAAATAAAAAAAACATGTTCTCCTCACCCTTTTCTCCAGTGCTATTCTCTGTGCTGTTCCAGTTTGCTTTCAAATAGCAGCAGTGACATATCTGGATACGGTACTCGTCAGCGGCAGCCATTAGCTGTCCCCAGCAGTCTACTGCTAAGAACAGTGATTTCCCGCAGCAGTCACGTGTGCCATATTCCAGCAGGTCACCGGCACTGTGAAGGTGCACAATGGCATCCTGGGATTCAGCACATGACTGCTGCAACCAATCACTGAGGACACTGATGCTTTATAAACAGTAGTGGTGACATGCCAAACAGCGGCAGGAGAACCGGATCAGCGCCAGCAGAAGGGGGTATAAGTTTTAATATACTGTATATTGTGTCTGAGACTTTAATTAGATATGCTGTGGCATGACCTGAAGAAGTCTGTGCATGCATGGCATCCCAGAAAGACTAATAAACTGAGATACAGGGCAGGAAGGAATAGCCCAAAATTCTTCCTCAACATTGTGCAAATCTTACTTGCAGCTACAATAAAGGTTTGGGGGAGGCACTTGCTGATACATTTTCTCCCTGCACTGGGGTTGCGTGCACAATAAAAGACATGAAGGATGCAGATGTCTGTGCTATTATTTTACACTCGGTTTGTCTATAATTGTGACTTTGACCACAATTTATCATCCAGTATCAGCCATAGAAGGGTTCAGCTTCAGGGTCAACTGTAACCCCACGGTAACAGAACAAAGCCGTAAATCACACGTATCTCCCTGAAAGAGGGGCAAGGACACGCCCCAAACCTCTGATATGGTTTATGCAACTCAATCTGTAGAAAATTATTGCTATTATGTCATGAAAAGGTTCTATAGAGATGTAGAGGAGCTGTATGCAGTCAAATGGACTATAACACAAGTCTACCAAATGACAAACTGAGCTCTGCTATATCAGCATGTCATTGATAGATATACAGTTTTATTTCGCTTGTGCTTAAGCTTAATTATCACTTACATTAATGCCTTTTGTGGCTTTGTCTTTTTTTCATAATCCAGAAAACGGCCAGCGGTGAGATCTAGACGGAGAGCAGGCGACGCTGTAAAACCTCTGCCTCTCTCAAATCCTCATCCTTTAGGTCTAAATCCTTCTATAGAAATCTTATCGCTCACCCACTAGGTGAAGCATCACACTTTTATAACCTGTCAGATTAGAAAATAAATCTTCTTAGCTGCTGTTGAAGCGGCAGAAAATAATTAGGGGAAGGGTTGGTGCGCACAAGGCCTGCGTCTCGCAGAACTGCTCTTTTACGAGTGCACAGGGCGGCACGCTCTGCGCCGGAGGATGCAGGTCAAACTGTCCCAGTAAATCCAGGGTCTGCGGCCCCCATAAAGCATTTTACAGCTTGTCCTGCTGCGGGCTAACTATCACAGGACTTAAAAAATATAATCCCACCGAGAAGACAAAAAAAATAAAAAATCTGATGGGTTCATGTTCAAAGCTCCATTGTAGAGTGCATTTATCCTGACAAGCGCACCCATGTGTCAGCTAGCACATAACAGCTAGCACATAAAGCAGGGGGAAACTAAAATATTACAGCACCAAAGACCAAAATAACCACAAAATGCTTTTGAGTTAAAAATAAAAATTAAAAATGGTGGGAGATTGTAACCTCTATTTAAAGAGGAACAGTCACCTCTCTGACATGTCTGTTTTATAAAATAATTGGGTTCCACATCAAATGATCTATGACTATTCCTCTATTATTCCTACTAGAAGTTTAAGAATAAATGTACAATTGGGTGTTACCACTTGGGGGGATCCCTGCACAGTCTGGCACTATAGGTGCAGACAATATCAGATTGTGCAAGGAGACAGCCCAACCTGGTAACACCCAGACAGACCGTTACTGCAGACTGCTGATAATTCATTTATAAACTTCTAGCAGCAATAAATGAGGAACACTATGGGGAAAGATGCTCCAGTTTGTCTTTAAAGAGGAATTTCCATCTCGACATTTATGGCATACCATTAGTGGGGTTCCACCTCTGGGATAGACACCCATGTCAAGAATGAGGCGCTGTCTTTCAGCAGCAGCAAATGGAAGGTTGGCTGTGCATGCATGTCTCTCCATTTAATTCTATAGGAGCTTCTGAAAATAGCCAAGTAGCATGCTCTGGGACCTACAGCCTGTGGACATGTCATAAATACTGAGAGGAATACCCCTTAAAGGGTTGTCCAGGTGACTGCCGCCTGCGTCCGCTATGAAAACTGACCTGCTCTCCGCAGCTCCGCTCCTGCTTGTCCATCCTTGTGGACATGTCACTGCTGAAGCCAGTCGTTGGCTGCAGCATAGAAGGTGAACATGTCCAGGAGGAGATAAATAAGCGTCAGACCGGAAGATGGGCACGCAGGAGCTAGCAGGCAAGAGTGGAACAGGTAAGTATGATTCTTTCCATAGTGAAACAGGCTGCAGGTATCAGTAAAAGGTTATTTCTGGACGACCCCTTTACATATATAGCTCTAGCCTTGATGAGGTCCTGTCAGGAACAATTCGCTAAAGAGATATAGTAAAGGCCCCATAAACTAAAATTTAGATCCTTTTTAGAGGCCAGTACAAATGGGAGTCGCCATAGGGCTGCACAAGTCTTAGGGTAACACTTTGAATAGGTCAGAAGTGCTGTCATAGGACTCAGCAGTGGTGCAGCTGGAAGCTTTGAGCCTTGAAATATCCATATTTTGGCCAAGCTGTAATGGCGTTACCATAGGACCTAATCTGCAATAGTCTCTTCTTCTCCCATCCTGGATGAAGAGGGAAGGAACCCTCAAGAACCCTGGTCTACAGCTGTAAAGCCTTGTCCTTTATTTAGATGCCTGATAATGGACATATTCTCGATCCTGCTGCATAGTGATTTCAGGGCCTATGACAGCACCCCAGAAATCTCGCCCTCTAGAAGAGCTGGTCGAAAAACCAAGGATTGCTTTACTTGTGATTTCAGAAGAAGAAGAGGAAAGAAATTAATAAATCTAGCTAGCAACTTAGTCTCTCCAGGGACCGCAGAGCGTCTGGCCGCAGTAAATAAAGCTCTGCATCAGCTGAATCTGGGACTTTTTTCTTCCACTAGGACAGAAACTGTGGTAGAGGCAGATGTTCTGATCTTCTCATAGTAATTAACGTGAGGGGAATCGAGCAGTTACCCAGAAAGCTGAGCAAAATGATGGCTTAATGTGGACACTTGGGGAACGGGTGGGGGGGCAACACAGTTTAAGTATGAAAGAAGTGACAAGATGTGTGTGAAATGTCAAGCGGGTGCTGGGACTCATTCTTAACCCATTCCCGGATCACTATGAATGGTCAGTTTCCCCTCTTCGTGGTGTTGCTGCTTGGAGGGATACCTCCTGGATACTGACCACTTCAGGATTCTGCTCGGGAGGCTATACCTACCTGACAACCTGGGAGAAGATTGGCAGATTAATCCCAGCATTAAAAGGTAATATACGGCCTTGAATTTCTAGCAGCGGCGGCTACGTGATTCTTCATTCTGATGGAGCAGCGACTGACAAGCCCGGATAATAAGGAGCTTTTTAAAGCACAGGATATCTGGTGAATTTATTTTTATTCAGCCGCTGCATATCTGAATAGTTATGATTTGCTAAGATATCAGCCTTCATAATAGGATTGATAGGCCCCACATTTCTCTCCTTTTCTTTTAATTATTCCAGTCAGGTTTTCTACTTTGACAAAAATGTGCACAAGCAAAATGCTGTCAATTTTCACATCTAAACGGCGGCACAAACAGATAAGAGTCCTTCCCGCAGATCCAAAACTAGAACAGCACTAAACCTGTGTGAACAATGACAAAGGCGGGTACCATGATGGGAACAGCGGCAAGGGAACGGATGTTAGTTCCTATGGGAAGAGCCTTTGCAATGGGAGTATGGACACATTCACACTTGTACATGTAAGGCGTCAGAGCAGTGATAAACAGGTCATACTGAAATAGAAACATAGAAACATAGAAGATTGACAGCAGAAAAAGACCACCTGGTCCATCTAGTCTGCCCTTTTATTATCCTTTATTGTTATCTTAGGATAGATACATGTTTATCCCAGGCATGTTTAAATTCAGTTACTGTGGATGTATCAACCACCTCTGCTGGAAGTTTGTTCCAAGCTTCTACTACTCTTTCAGTGAAATAATATTTTCTAATGTTGTTCTTGATTTTTCCCCCAACTAACCTCAGATTGTGCCCCCTTGTTCTTGTGTTCTGTTTCTTATTAATAACACTTCCCTCCTGAACTTTATTCAGTCCTTTAACATATTTAAAGGTTTCAATCATGTCCCCCCTTTCTCTTCTTTCCTTCAGACTATACATATTAAGAACTCTGAGTCTTTCTTGATAAGTTCTATGCTTTAGACCTTCCACCATTTTTGTAGTTCTTCTTTGGACCCGTTCTATTTTAGCAATATCCTTTTGTAGGTGAGGTCTCCAGAATTGAACACAGTATTCCAGATGTGGTCTCACTAGAGCTCTATACAGAGGGATCACAATCTCCCTCTTTCTGCTTGTTATACCTCTAGCTATGCAGCCAAGCATACGATTTGCTTTCCCTACTGCCTGGCTGCATTGGTTACTCATTTTGAGGCTGTCAGAGATGACTACCCCCAAATCCTTCTCTCTGAGGTCTTTGTTAGCACAGAACTGCCAATACGATACTCAGATAGAGGATTTCTTCTCCCCAAGTGCATTATTTTACATTTGGAAACATTGAACTGAAGTTTCCATTGTTTTGACCACTTATCTAATAAAGATAAATCATTCTCCATATTACCGACACCTCCTGGAACATCAACCCTATTACACACTTTTGTGTCATCAGCAAACAAGCAAACCTTCCCTACCAAGCCGTCCCTTATGTCATTTACAAACATGTTAAACAGAACAGGACCCAGAACAGATCCCTGTGGCACCCCACTTGTAACCAGCCTCTGCTCAGAATACACTCCATTAACAACAACCCTCTGGTATCTGTCCTTCAGCCAACTGCAGATCCACTGAACTATCCAGGGGTTAAGTCCAATTTTTGATAACTTCTCTATCAGCTCTTTATGAGGAACCGTATCGAAAGCTTTACTGAAATCCAGGTAGGCGATATCCACAGCACCACCTTCATCCAGCACTTTAGTTACATAGTCAAAGAAATCAATGAGATTAGTCTGACATGATCGGCCCTCAGTAAAGCCATGCTGGTTTGGGTCCATCAAGTTGTTTATTGTTAGATGGTCAATTATCTTCTTTTTTAGTAGAGTCTCCATCATTTTTACCACTACAGATGTCAAGCTGACTGGCCTATAGTTACTAGCTTCTTCTCTACTACCCTTCTTGTGAATGGGTACAACATTAGCCATTCTCCAATCATCAGGAACATCTCCTGTAAGAAGGGACTGATTATATAGATCAGTCAGGGGGCCAACAATCACAGATCGGAGTTCTTTAAGAACTCTGGGGTGGATGCCATCTGGACCCATTGCCTTATTTAACTTTAGCCGGACAAGTTCCTGTAGAACATCGGCCTCTGAAAACACTGGGGCTAAGACTTTACAACTAGAGGCAATGCTATGTCCAGCCATGTTCTGATTCTGAAAGTCGCCAATGTAGAGTTCCTCAGGGGTCAGTACTGGGACCATCACTGTTTAACTCTTAAATTATGAAGAAGTTGTTAGTACCTTCTCTGTATTCTGAAGTCCAACCCTACAGGGTGACCTAGATAAACTATGGATGAAAAAATGGAAGATGAGCATAAGTGACCCTTTACACCTGCCGACTGAAAGGTGAGCGCTGCATTTACATGCAGTAATAATACTCACTCTATGGAATGAGCAGCCGCTGTGATTGCTCATCCCCATTCAGTGTTGGTGGGCAGCAGATCACTGTACAGAACGATCTGCTACCAAGAAACTATGACTTAGGGTGCCACATCAATGATGGTTCCACCCAACGAATGATCGTCTGCTCCTTCATCAAGTTATCTTGTGACACCTTTACACAAGGCAATTTTTGGGAACAAGTGTTCTCACGAATGTTCCTACCCGATAATTACCCCAACGATTGACCTGTGAAAAGCCAAAGGGCCTTTAAGTTCTACAGATACATTTTGAGTCAAAAACATATATCCTTGAAAACCCTGAATATACGTATCATTATACGACAAGTCCAAAATGGAAACAGATTTAGGTGTTAATTATTGATGATAAACTAAATGCCAGTCTGCTGCATCAAAAGCCACAAATATACTGGCTTTCAGAGAAGAAAGTACATGTTGAGTTTGCAGTCCAGTTTTCGTCACAAGTCCAGGACAAGAGGACAAGGGAGGGCAACCACATGAATATGATGGATGGAACACCTCACTTATGAAGAAAAGTTATCAAAACTATACTTATATAGTCGGGGTTGAATATACATACGGGGGTGAATGTCACACCTGTATAGTATACTGTACAGATGTGAAAAGTCCCTATAATAACCTATGCAATGAATGATGTGTTTGGAGCAGCTAACGCAGAACATGAGGTCACTGCTTACGGTTAAATGGAGTACCGTTTTGTCCCAAACCTCAAAAGTATTACTGTCTAGCCCTTAAAGATACGGAACATGCTCCCACAGGATTTGGTAATGGCTGCAATTGTGGATAGCTTTAAGAAGGGGTTAGTTATCTTTCATGTAAAACACAATATACAGACATTAATCTAAAATGCTGATCCAGGGATTAAGGGTGACAAATTGAAGAACTGGATCTCTGCCTTTCAGAGTGATTTTTGCCTTCCTCTGGATCAACTTGGGTTTGTAAGTACTGAATGGATGAACTTTGTAGGGTCTCTATTCGACCAACTAGATTAAGACTAAATCCACACTTTTCTGTCCAATAGCACTTTTGTGCGTGATTTGCGCGATATGTGTGAACTCACCCTTACAGATCAGCATTGTACAGACACCCGTGGACTTCTATGGGCACATACTGTAGCTCTGTGTGCCTAAAATTGTATATGGAGGTTTTACGTAGATTTTTTTTTTTAGATCACTTTGCGTGAATCTGTGAAATAAAATGGTATGCTCGATTATGTGAAGTCATGCTAGAGAGATATTGGGAAAGCAATGCTTCTAGGGCAAAACATGGTGTCTTCCAGAAGAGAACGAGGGTCCTGTGACCAGCACTATGTAGTAAAGTAGCTGGATTGACCCTGCTTCTCTAGCTGCTGAAGATCTGGGTTTATGGATCATAAGGACACACATTCCACATAAAAGTGGGGGGTCGGGAAGCAGGACCCCTATATTTTTCAGACAAAAAAAAAAAAAGCTAGTACAACCGCTATGTCATAATCGAATTAAAATGAAGGCATCATATAGTACATGAGCCTGGCAGATCATGGGAGGGGGTCCTTTCCACTGCAGCTTTCTCCCTGTAACTGCTACTACAGTTTCTAATGGAACATGTGGCTGCTTAGTGAGAAGGACAAAAAATAGGGAAAAGAACAAACCACAGGGGGGGGCTATACATATTTATTTTATTGAATTGAACAAGGCAGACATAGCAGAGCTGGAGAGGGTTCAGTGGAGGGCAACTAAAGTAATAACTGGAATCGGTGGACTACAGTACCCAGAAAGATTATCAAAATTGGGGTTATTTACTTTAGAAAAAAGACGACTGAGGGGAGATCTAATAACTATGTATAAATATATCAGGGGTCAGTACAGAGATCTCTCCCATCATCTATTTATCCCCAGGACTGTGACTGTGACGAGGGGACATCCTCTGCACCTGGAGGAAAGAAGGTTTGTACACAAACATAGAAGAGGATTCTTTACTGTAAGAGCAGTGAGACTATGGAACTCTCTGCCTGAGGAGGTGGTGATGGTGAATTCACTAAAAGAGTTCAAGAAGGGTCTGGTTGTATTTCTGGAGGGTAATAATATTACAGGTTATAGTTACTAGAGAGGGGTCGTTGATCCAGGGAGTAATTCTGATTGCCTGATTGGAGTCGGGAAGGAATTTTTTACCCTAAAGTGGGGAAAATTGGCTTCTACCTCACAGGGTTTTTTTTTTTTTTGCCTTCCTCTGGATCAACTTGCAGGATAACAGGCCGAACTGGATGGACAGATGTCTTTTTTCGGCCTTATAAACTATGTTACTATGTTACTATGAATAGCTCACCGACTGTACTAAATTTTTTACATTACATGCAGTTACAAAAATACCGTATTCAGATCCAGGAGCTGGATTAAAAAAAGTAGAATATGCTGCGTGACACAACCCCTTTAAAAGGATTATGAAAGCGAAATACAAAATGTGAAAATTACATAAGTGAATTACAAGCTTACTAAGGAGATGTTCCAAAAAATGTAGCACTGCAATAACGTTTTGCTTCCATATTACTAGAAATATGTTTATCACGCCTTCTGGTAATGTGACAGCAAGAGGAAAAATGTACTAGCAAAATCCATGTCTGTGAATGTCTGCACCAGAAAAGCCCATAAATGACTGTGTAAAATTGGTCTTTACTATTCAGTATGACCAGCACAATCATCCCTGAACAGACAAGGAAATCAATGTCCAATTTTCAGCAAAAATACAAAGATGAGGTTACGAATACACATCTAGCCACATGATCACAACCCAAGGCCTCAGCCCTCTGCTGTATACACAAGTAGGCCGCCTCTGAAAGAGATCTCTCCATCCTTCGCCTTCTTCATGTTAGTGGCCTGATGTTCATTTTTCTCTAATATACAATATGTAGTGATATTTTCAGTGTCTATAATGCTGTTGTTCTGGATGCACTGGTGTCAGGAAAGATCTACAGACAGGATTCTGCTTGACCAGCTTCTACCATGGCACTGCAGCAGTAATATTCTGCTAATATTTATAGAGGGAGGTTGCTCACCAGGCATCTTGCATTTTAAAGGCGTTTCCAGGTCTTTTATAATAAAGGATAGATCATCAGTATCTGATCGGTGGGGGTCCGACACCTGGGATCCCTGACGATCAGCTTGGGACTTGCCAGTTTGAGAAGGCACCAACGCTTCTGTGAAAACCACGGCCTTCTCTCTCTCTGCTGTACATTGTATAGTGGCTGTGTTTGGTATCACGCTCAGTCCCATTCCCTTCTATGGGACTGAGCTGCTCCTAGGCCACATGACCGATAAATGTGTCGTCACTGGCCTAGAAAAAGCTTGGACAAGGCAGCGGTGCTCACAGGAGCTGATCAGCGGGGGTCCAGAGTGTCAGACCCCACCGATCAGATACTGGTGACCTATCCAGAGGACAAGTCATCAGTTATAAACTCTCGAAAAACCACTTTAAGTAATTCACTCCTCTATACAGTATATTTCTTGGCATTTCTAAATATCCTCAGTTAGGGGTTGTTCACATTATATCTGCTGCTCTTTCTGCTGGTGGCATTCAGATATATTCTGCAGCAGATCTGTTCACTTCAATGAGACAAAAGAAGCCCAGAAGATTAAACTTTGGACTCCATTTAACCTTCTTACCGTCTGTGTATGTCTTTTTGGCAGGATTCAATAGAGTGTTAGACTACACTATTGTGTCCTCCAAAAAGCTGGAAAGCAGGTCAAACGAGGTCCAAAGTTTAATGTTTTAGACTCTGATCCATTGAAGTGAATGGATCCACTCAAAAATGTCTGACTACCATTTTTGGATATTCAAACATACTGTCTCATGTAAATAGCTCAGCAGAAAGCCAAAATGTTAAGTGACCAGCCCCTTTAAGGTTAAAAAAAAATTAAAAAATCTTTTTAGCAATTTCCACAAACAGGAAGCAGAGTGCTTTTATCCATGCGTAAGCTGTCAACCACACCAGGACTACTCCAAGAGATAGCAACCTCTTTGCTCCCCTACAGCGAAGTCCAGATCCCTCTACAAAGGATGATGTGCTTAGGTTTAGCCCAAAGTCAAACCAGTTGGTTGATAGAGTGGTTCCACACCCACTGATCGTTACATAAACACTGGTATTTTTCCTCATTTCTCCAGGCAAAACTGCTCCAAGTCCTTCAGATAAGGTTGAGCTGGTGTACAGCAGTCCAAGCACATTCTAAGACATTTCAAGGTTTCCCGTTAAAACCCTCAGGTGCAGCTTTAGCAACAGGTTTAGAGTCACTGGAAGGTGAACCTCGCTTCCAGTCTCAGCAGACTGAAACAGGTTTCCCTGGAGAACAGCCCCGAATTTGCGGCTATCCATTTTATCTTCTATCCTGACCATTTTTCCAGTCCTTGCTGATCACATTATGATGCTGCCACCACCATGGGTCACTGTGCGAATGGTGTTCTTGGGGTGATGGCGAGAGTTGGGTTTGCAACACATATAGAGTTTCCTATGATGGCTAAAAAGTTCCATTTTAGTCTAATGTGACCAAAAACCTCCTTCCGTGTGTTTGGGGAGTCTACTGAATGCTATTTCGTGAACCCCAAATGTGTTTTCTTAGGTTTTCTTTTTTTTTTTTTTTGTCTTCCATAAAGCCCCACTCTGTATGGACCTCTAACGTGGATCTCTGGTGCTCCTTCAGAGTCATCTTTGATGTCTTTGTTGAATCTCTGATTATGCCCTCTTTGGCCACTGTGACGATTTGGACTGTATGTCAGGTACATTACATAAAATCTAAATTAAAATCCATTTTAATTCGAGGTTGTAATGCAACAAAAAACAGGATAAACAGAAAGGAGGTGAATACTTTTAAAAGACACTATAAAATGTATTTGTAGTCAGAATATATTTTCAGTACTTGGTGTACATTTATGGGATAAGATATGATGATGGCTTTTGCTAAATACAGAATATTACAATTGTTTTCCATTTGCATAGCTGATACTCTTTACACCCACTCTCGGCATTACAGGCTAGAATGTCATCCACGCTGTCATTAGCCTAATGAGTTCATTAGCCATTATCTGGGAGCTGTACGGGGGAGGCATGCTCCAGTGATCCCATTCTCACTTGGACATATATATATATATAACCCACCATCCTGCCCTGGGCATTGTATGGGCATTGTGCTCTGACCTTTTATGGCACAGAAGAGAACTGAATGGTTTTGCGGCTCAGAGGGACAGTTGAACTTTTCATTTCTATTTTGTGGGGGTCTATTTTGAAAAGTGCACAGCCATGTCTGACCAATTTAGTTTATTTCAGGTTCTTGCCAATATCAATCGTGGAACGTCGTTCCCAAATGAAAACCCAGGATCCAAGCTGTAAAGTTAAAGCTTGTAAAGAAGCACTGGCTTGCAAAGCAACAAGTTAAAATATTCTCATGTCCTCCACTGCCCATTCCAAAATTCTTGAATGTCTGTGCTTCAAGAAGGGGTGTTTCCTGCTGCCAGCAGAAGATGCATACTCTGAAAAGAATCAGGGATGGAGGCTAGTACAGGGCAAATGGAAATTTCCTTCAATTTGATTAAATTGGACCTTTCATGGTTTTACATTATAGTAGGTAAATACCTTTACTTGCAGGGCACCATCCCCCCCGCCCCCCCCGCTCAGTATGCTAATACGGAGCATCGGTACAGGGAGGAGGAGACGCCCGGGTTTCTCAATGGGCGTCTCCTTCTCCCTGGCTGTGCCGCGATCCAATCACATCGGAGAGCGTCACAGCCAAGAAAAAAACTCCTTCATTTAGTGAAGGGTTTTTGATTGGTTAGGCTTCCTTTAAATTTCCTTCTTTTTTTTGCCAGGAATAGCATGATCTGTACATCTGTATCCAGAATCCTTACATTGCCAGTATCCAGTTCTAGTCTTTATGTTTTGAGTCAGTGTAATTTGGGGTCTGTGGTTCTTCTGCTTTTCACTGCTACCAGCCCTGAGGTTTGTTGCATTCCTGTAGATTGTGCTATGGACTATTTGCCGAGTTTAGTTTTTGATTTGTCTTTGGCTGTCTTCCTGGGTTAACATTGCTGATAAGAGTCAGTGTCTTACAACTGGTCTCGCCCTGGATACCATTACCATCTTCCATTTGCCCTATTGCCTGATTACCACCTTCTTCATCAATTTGCCATCATCATTTGGTACCCGTCATCTAGTGTACGTTTATTTTTGATTATTTCTTGTCTGCTGGTGTTGGAACATTCTTCATAATATGATATTCCTACTACTGTCCACTCCTTATACATTTTGGCCCTACTGTAAGTCTTGGGAGTGTCTGAGTACCGAAAGACACAGTTGTTATTCTTGAAAGGTGACTTCTGTAGGCGAGTCCTGTTCTGCAGTCATGTGAACTGACGTCCTTACAAAAACGCTCTGCATTTGCTGCACACACAAGGCCGAGGGGATGTAATAGTTAACGCAGAGACCTATATCTTCCTCAATAATAAGAGTAAATAATAAATAAATAGAAGGTGGTGATGGTAATAGGCACTTCTAGAGAAGATGAAAAGACTCCTAGTTGACACGTCTGATAAATAAATGATATCATAAAGGAGAACAGCAGCTCCTTCACTGCAGCCTGAAACAATAAAAAAGGCATTCCGAATATTCTTTTTTATGGGCCAGGAACGCACTTGGCTATTTATAAAGTGTCAGTTTGTGTGCTCTTTATACACCATAGAAGAGAGATAAAAGTAAAAATCAGTCTCTGTGTACATAAGGGGGGAAGTGAAGAGGTAATCAAAAAGGGACTAAAGGCATCAGAACTTTCCCTGAGTATTCAAAGGGTCGCTACCTACACAGATAACAGGGGAGGGAGAAGAGGGGTGCACGGGGGTTCAACAACAGAGGTTAATAAATCAAAGGAATGTTTTCAAAGGTTGGTGTGGTTAGAGGTAAAGGAAATTCTATATGTTCCAGAATTACAAATGACATGACATGTAACACAAAGACGGTCCAACCGCTAACCATAAGGAAATCCGATTCATGATGCAACATCAGTGGGGGGCCTTCACACGCAGCAGATTTTGTGGCAGAATTTTCTGAGATTGAAAATCAGTTCCATTCACCTGAATGGGGCTTGCAGAAATCTATTGTGCTTTCCACCTCATTCAAATGAATGGAACAGATTTTCAGTCGTGGAAAATTCTGCAGAGTGTGAAGGCACGCTAAATGGTAGCAAAATATGCAGGGCCCCATGCTGTGCTTGGTGACATAAAAACACCGCTTGCGAAAAAATTGTGTCACAATGGTGTTTAAAAAGTCACAAACAAGGTGTTTGCTTTTTTTCACCAGAAAACTGCCATAGGGAGATAATAAATCTCCCCGAAATAGTTAAAGCATTTGTCACTTCATGCCAGTACTTAGCACTGTTTTCTAGTATTATTTGACCTGTGTACGGCCGTAGTAAATGTGCACTGAATGTAGTTTGTTTTGAACACTATATTTCATAAAATACTATTTGCCGACTGTATGATACAACCATTTCTGTATATTTTTTTTTTAATTTTTTGACTACACTGGCTGTAGTATGATCACCATATGGTAGTATTTAGCAGTTTATTCTCTATATGGTAGCAGTTAGCAGTTTATTCTCTATATGGTAGCAGTTAGCACTTTATTCTCTATATGGTAGCAGTTAGCACTTTATTCTCTATATGGTAGCAGTTAGCACTTTATTCTCTATATGGTAGCAGTTTATTCTCTATATGGTAGCAGTTAGCAGTTTATTCTCTATATGGTAGCAGTTAGCAGTTTATTCTCTATATGGTAGCAGTTAGCAGTTTATTCTCTATATGGTAGCAGTTAGCACTTTATTCTCTATATGGTAGCAGTTAGCAGTTTATTCTCTATATGGTAGCAGTTAGCAGTTTATTCTCTATATGGTAGCAGTTAGCACTTTATTCTCTATATGGTAGCAAATAGCACTTTATTCTCTATATGGTAGCAGTTAGCACTTTATTCTCTATATGGTAGCAGTTCCTCCAAAATCAGTTTCAAATTAACCATACAGCTATGTAGACAAAAGATGCACTGATATATAATCATATCTTTTGTTTGAAAATCTCTTCCTCTAATACTGAGAATTGCATCTTTTTATTTTTATGTAAATGAGGTTTTCGGTGCACCAGCATAGTATCACAACAATGTGATGGTGGTGATCTCAAAGCACAACAATGTATCACAAGGAAAGAGGTTAGTGACCATGGGTTGAACGTGACAAAAGATGCTGATGTGAACAGAGTTTTACAGATGACAAAAAGGATCTCCTTTCATGAAAGTAAAGAAGTGGTTGGGAAATGATTGCATCGACTATGTACACACATAAACTACCGTTCAAAAGTTTAGGGTCACTTAGAAATTTATTTTTAAAAGAAAAGCACAGTTTTTTTCAATGAAGATAACATTAAATTAATCAGAAATACACTATAAATTGTTAATGTGGTAAATGACTATTCTAACTGCAAACATCTGGTTTTTAATGCAATATCTACATAGGTGTATAGAGGCCCGTTTCCAGCAACCATCACTCCTGTGTTCTAATGGTACATTGTGTTTGCTAACTGTGTAAGAAGGCTAATGGATGTTTAGAAAACCCTTGAAAACCCTTGTGCAAGTATGTTAGCACAGCTGAAAACAGTTTTGCTGGTTAGAGAAGCTATAAAACTGACCTTCCTTTGAGCTAGTTGAGAATCTGGAGCATTGTATTTGTGGGTTCGATTAAACTCTCAAAATGGCCAGAAAAAGAGAACTTTCATGTGAAACTCAACAGTCTATTCTTGTTCTTAGAAATGAAGGCTATTCCATGTGAGAAATTGCCAAGAAACTGAAGATTTCCTACAACGGTGTGTACTACTCCCTTCAGAGGACAGCACAAACAGGCTCTAACCAGAGTAGAAAGAGAAGTGGGAGGACCCGCTGCACAACTGAGCAACAAGACAAGTACATTAGAGTCTCACAGGTCCTACATAGATGCCTCACAGGTCCTAAACTGGCAGCTTCATTAAATAGTACCCGCAAAACGCCAGTGTCAACGTCTACAGTGAAGAGGCGACTCCGGGATGCTGGCCTTCAGGGCAAAGTAAAAGCCATATCTGAGACTGGCTAATAAAAGAACACAGACATTGGACAGAGGAAGATTGGAAAAAGTGTTATGGACACACAAATCGAAGTTTGAGGTGTTTGGATCACACAGAAGAACATTTATGAGACGCAGAACAACTGAAAAGATGCTGGAAGAGTGCCTGACACCATCTGTCAAGCATGATGGAGGTAATGTGGTGGTCTGGAGTTGCTTTGGTGCTGGTAAAGTGGGAGATTTGTACAAGGTAAAAGAGATTTTAAATAAGGAAGGCTATCACTCCATTTTGCAACGCCATGCCATACCCTGTGGACAGCGCTTGATTGGAGCCAATATCCTCCTACAACAGGACAATGACCCAAAACACGCCTCCAAATTATGCAAGAACTATTTAGGTAAGGCTACTTTCACACTAGCGTTTTAAAATTCCGGTATTGAGCTCCGTCATAGGGGCTCAATACCGGAATAAAACGCTTCAGTTTTGTCCCCATTCATTGTCAATGGGGACAAAACTGAACTGAAGACAACGGAATGCTCCTGAAAGCATTCCGTTCCATCTTCAGTTCAGTTTTGTCCATCCGCACCAAGACGGATCCGGAATGACCCCCAATGCAAGTCAATGGGGGTGGATCTGTCTGGTGTGACCACAATGGTAACCGGATCCGCCCTCCATTGACTTTCAATGGAGTTCATTACGGATCCGGCTACACATACACACATACAGACATAGACATACACATAAACATAAACATACACAGACATATACAAATACACATACATACTTACATGCACCCCGGCAGGTCTTCAGAGCGTCGGAGGGACAGGACGGCGCGCATAGGTGACAATTCCACCAGGCGCCCAGCAGAGGGCGCTGGTGGGAATCGTCACCTGTGTGAGCCGTCCTGTCCCTCCGACGCTCTGAAGACCTGCCGGGAGCATGTAAGTATGTATGTGTATTTGTCTGTGTATATGTGTGTGTATGTTTATGTTTATGTGTATGTATGTACTGTGTGACGTGTGGGGCCGGAGCGCGGTTCCGGCTCCACACATGTCACTGCGGCAGGCCTGATCCGGCAGCACCCTTCACCTGCCGGATCAGGCCTGCCGCTAGTGTGAAAGTAGCCTAAGAAGCAGGCAGCTGGTATTCTATCTGTAATGAAGTGGCCAGCGCAGGCACCAGATCTCAACCCCATTGAGCTCTTGTGGGAGCAGCTTGACCGTATGGTAGGCAAAAAGTGCCCATCAAGCCAATCCAACTTGTGGGAGGGGCTTCTGGACGCATGGGGTGAAATTTCTCCAGATTACCTCAGCAAAATAACAGCTAGAATGCCAAAGGTCTGCAATGCTGTAATTGCTGCAAATGGAGCATTCTTTGACGAAAGCAAAGTTTGAAGGAGAAAATTATTATTTCAAATAAAAATCATTATTTCTAACCTTGTCAATGTCTTGACTATATTTTCTATTCATTTTGCAACTCATTTGATAAATAAAAGTGTGAGTTTTTATGGAAAACACTAAATTGTCTGGGTGACCCCAAACTTTTGAACGGTAGTGTAAAACTCCATATATGACACGTATACACTATAGTAAACATGCTCAACAAAATGGGGCAGTCAACATATGGTATACAATGTACACTGAGACAGGACATTTAAAGGTGTCATTTAGATTAAAGTCAGGTAGGTCATAACAAGCAGGGCGGTATACACTTTATGTTCACAAAACATCCACAATCACTGTATATCACATTAGTGATCCAGCTATAAAATAGTGAGAACAAAAGTGTTAACGCAGTACTAAATCTATGCCTTTTACCACCTCAGCTCAGGAAAAGGAAGCCTAAGAACCTTTACAGATGTATATGTCTCCAGAAAACATTTTGCTGTGTTTGTAGTCTGGTTTTCTGGTAATGTATTGAGCGGTATTATAGATCTGACTGATAACGTGTAAATAAATGATGACTAGAAGAGAGAGAAAAGACCAGACTGGTCAAGAGTGGACTGAAATTTTATGCTAGAAAAGGGAGATGTAGAAAGGTAAAGTAAGGTAACGTGACAAAGTAACCCGTACGAGTACGATCGGGAGGATAGAAGAGCTAAAACAACGCCAAATCCAGATCTGCATTTTCCTTTGGAAATACCCATTTTCAATCCTGAAATTGGGATGACCAACAAAAAGGTTTAACGCATATCCGCAGCATAAATTCTCAAGTGTTGCTTTAACAGTGACAAAAATAATAATGTACTACCATACAGACGTAAAGAAGTATGCTAATGCATCATCAGTTTAAAATGTTAAGCAGCAACCCCCAGATCTTTAAAGAGGCTCTGTCACTAGGTTTTAACCTATGTATTTAAATACATAGGTTAAAACCCCTTGACTTCTACAGTTAAAACATACCTTTATTGCAGAGTACAGCGCAGCGGTTGTGCTGAAAAAAGAACTTTAATCTTTATGTTAATGAGCCTTCGGAGCACCGGGGGGCGGGCTCTTTCTTCCTGAGCACCGCTTCTTCACCGCCCCCCGGGTCCCGAGGCTCTCTCCGATGCCAACGTCCACGCCCCTCTGAAACTTGATTGACAGCGCTAGGCCGTTTGGCCTAGCGCTGAAATCCCGCCGGCGCATGCGCAGAAGCGCTTGCAGTGCCGAACACCGCAAGCGCTTCCATCCTTGTGCGCACGCGCCGTCACTTCGCTGAACCCGGAAGTGACGGCGCGTGCGCACAAGGATGGAAGCGCTTGCGGTGTTCGGCACTGCAAGCGCTTCTGCGCATGCGCCGGCGGGATTTCAGCGCTAGGCCAAACGGCCTAGCGCTGTCAATCAAGTTTCAGAGGGGCGTGGACGTTGGCATCGGAGAGAGCCTCGGGACCCGGGGGGCGGTGAAGAAGCGGTGCTCAGGAAGAAAGAGCCCGCCCCCCGGTGCTCCGAAGGCTCATTAACATAAAGATTAAAGTTCTTTTTTCAGCACAACCGCTGCGCTGTACTCTGCAATAAAGGTATGTTTTAACTGTAGAAGTCAAGGGGTTTTAACCTATGTATTTAAATACATAGGTTAAAACCTAGTGACAGAGCCTCTTTAAAGAATGTAATAAAAATATAATCTAAAAAGTCAGCAATTAAAAAAAAAAACATCACAGTACATTTATTAAGCCCTTCAGGACTAGCTTGTTTTGGGCCTTAACGACCAAGCAATTTTTTTTTTCATTTTGTTTTTTATCATCACCTTCCAAGAGCTATAACAACTTTTTTATTTTTCCACAGATGTGACCATATGAGGGCTTGTTATTTGCAGGACAAGTTGTGGTTTTTAAAGGTACTACTGTGGGGTACACAACTTATTGATTCCTTTTTTTTTATGTTTTACTACTTTTCCACAATAAAAACTCTTATTTTAGAAAGAAGAAAATGTTTTTTTTTTAATCAACACATCCCAAGACCCATGTGTCTTCTACGATGTTGTGTGAGGGATTGATATTTGCAGGCCAACTTTTAGTTTTCATTAGTATCATTTTGTATCTTAACTGTAAAGCAAGGTTTTAACTTTAATCCCTAGTAAGGTAAGGGTCCTTGCAGACGAGCGTGAGACTCGGACGTCTCCCGCATCGCGGGCCCTGGCTTGAACTCCTGGCACTGAACGGGGTTACATAGCATTATACTGATTTATGATGCTATGTAACCCTTACAGTTCTGGAATGTGTTGGATAATGCTGACAGCATTATGTTCAGTGCCAGGAGTTCAAGCCAGGGCCCGCGATGCGGGAGACGTCCGAGTCTCACGCTCGTCTGCAAGGGCCCTAACTGTTTACTGTTGTCTGATACCCGGCCGCATTTCTGAAGTATGAGGTAACTGTACATGCTTACTAACCTTTAGAAGGGCTAGGAGACTATAGTCACTATGTAAATGAACGTGAGGCAATTAAATATATATGTTGTTTATTTCACATTTTCACTCACAGGTTTCAAACGTTACCCTCTGTATTTTTTTTTGTATAATCTTTATTCATCAAGCAACGTAAGGCTACTTTCACACTAGCGTTAATTAGCTCCATTGAAAGTCAATGGAGGACAGATCAGTTTTCTATTGTGTCAGAGAAAACGGATCCGTCCCCATTGACTTGCTCCGTCTTGCTGTGCATCCCAGGACGAAAAGCAAACTACAACATGTTGCGGTTTGCTCTCCGGTCTGGGAACGCAACTACAGGGAAAGGATTGCATTCTGGTGCACTCCGTTCTGTTCAGTTATGTTTTGTCCCTATTGACAATGAATGGGGACAAAACTGAAGCATTTTTTTCTGGTATTGAGCCTCTATGACGGAACTCAATACCGGAAAACAAACACAAGTGTGAAAGTAGCCTAATATAATCACATGTAAGGATGAGGCCTTAAATATATATGTTGATCAAAATGATTTGTTCTTATCCACCACGGCAAGTTGACCTCTCCTGGTGCCAACCAGCGTGCAATTAATTTAGACAGGTTCCACATATAAACTAAACCCACTCTGTGTGCTACCTTTCCTGCTGCCAGCAGACCTCTAATACAGGAAAAGCAGGCTCCAGATTAATACTACACCAATTAAAATCATCTTCATTGCACATGGGAGGACTTTAATTCAACAAATGATGTGATTTTGGGAGTTGATTGGACCAGACCTTATTTACGGGTTACATAGCAAGGGGGGTGAACATATATGCACTCACAACTTTTCAGTTTTTATTAAACAAGTTCTTTTTTCATTTCACTAACAATTTCGATTATTTTGTCAGGTCCTTATTCATTTTAATTCCTGGCTGTAAACCAATAAAACAGGAAAAACACCAAGGAGTATGACTAATTCTGGGACCCTACGACCCCATCCAGTCAAACACCGCCCCTCCCTTCCTGTTCCCACTTGTCAGTCCAAAGGAACCAAGGTGTATAGAAGCACTGCTGGCACCCACTACACATGAAACTGCAACACCAAATACATTCAAGCGAATTGTCAGAAACGTGACTACACAGCTGAAAACTTTCTGCTACACTATTGTATTACAAGAGACATCATCCAAAAACCTGAGTACCAATAAGCTATCATGAGTTAATCCCTCAATTATTTCAACAAGCTTGGGCAGTTCACCTTACCAAATGTGAAATATTCTTCAAGCCTTCTGAAGAACTCAACAGAAGAAGACCCAACGTGAAGGTCAGAAGGAAAGTTGCCAAGGTCGATAAAGTGCTGCCCAGATCCCGTCATTAATTATTCCTTAATGGCCCATTTACTGGAGCTTCTCTTGCCCCATATTATTTGTGGCTGTTAATTGGAGACTCAATACAATTGCTGACTTCATTCTCAGCTAAAGAAGCTACACTAAAAATGGCATGAAGGAACATGGAGTGCTGTATAGAAGAGAAACAGATACATATTACTGTGCACTATGAAGAACAGTGCAATACACAGTATATGTCACACATACCAATAAATCGAAAGCACAAACAATCAATGTAGTTGGAGTACTCTGCATGACAGATCATGGTATGACACACTGCAAAACAGTACATGCGGTAAATGCAAGGAGCTTCACACAAATTAGGATGGGCTAAGAAATGGACGCTTACAACATGCATTACTTATTGATTTGCAAATTTTATTTCATTTTTCATGTTGCTCTTACATCTACCTTCTCTGGATGGCTCCTTAACAAAGCTGTATGGATGTGTTATACTGTCCCAATAGAAATAAATGGGCGCATATGATGTGGCACAGTGGCTCCTCAGGCAAAGGTGGCCATACACATTACATGGCAGTCGGTTGATGGTTGTACAGCAGTTGAACAAACATCTGGCGATTGGTCATTTCTCAGACATGAACATAAACATTTTAGTCCATATTGGCTGTTACAGTTGTTCAAACTGCCCATACATGTTCAATGAAACCAGGCAACGGAAGAAAGATCTTTCTGGAAACATTCTTTCAAAGAAAGATCTTTCTTAGAATGAAAGAGCTTTCATCCGACAAGCAGACAAAAATATTGAAAACATGGCCAACTTTAAAAGATAATGGTCTGTCATTGGTCAGTGAAAATGTTTGTTCGTTGTAAAATTTCATCTGATGAACATTTGTTTTGGTTGAAATAGTCTACTAATGAGTATGGCCACCATTACTCTGCCTGACTGGAATGGGGATTTAGGTTCCCAGTAATCATCTGACCACTACTCATCACAATTCGTGACCTGCCGAGTTATTGGTCAAAAAAGTCATGCTTGTCTGTGAGCTAACATACAAGCATGTATCTAAATAATGACTCCTACACTATGGAAAATATTAGAAGAAAAAAGCACAAGGCATGCACAGTTACATCGACAAGAACATAATCTAAGGGCATTAATGAGAGGACAAGGCCCTCTGGAGAATTTTTGTTTCTAGACGACAAGTATTCCAGTAGAGCAAAAGCTTAGTGAAGAAATTGTGAAATACTTTCTTGGCATAAAAAAAATTGTACAGAAGAGAAGGAGCTGTAATCCACAGTAGATAAACAGATGCTGCCGCCGCTTCCTAATTGTGCCCACACAGTTTAGAAAAATGAAACAAACATCTTTTTGGCCGATATGTATTAAACTCCATTCTGCAAAACAGTTATTCAGGACAACCGATAATTGTTTTATAGAGAAAAATGGCTTCTTGGGCAATACTTCACAGTTTATGTATTGAAATAAGAAGAAATTTGTGACACTCACGATCTAACACTAAAATCAAGTCCTTATTTCAACAACGTTATACAATGTGGACAGATAGGCAAAGAGCCTTCACAGTTTATGGTCACAAAATAAAGGAAAAATCAGCGAGCTCTTCTCAGTCTCTGAGTGTGTAGTATGGATGAAGCAAACAGGATCAATGAACCTTTGGCCTGGTACTAGTCACAATCCAACTCTGGAGATCACTGGCTTCAATACCAAGGAAAATGTGTTAAAATGTGGCATTATCGATGTTGATATAATAAGCCTATAAGTGCAAAGTCCCCGTTCTGGCTCACTGAACGCATTTCCAAGCAGGGAAGCCCCTTTATGATGTAAAAAATACTCACAGGGCATATGGATAGCGGTTCCATCCTAAGACAGTTGTTGAAGGCTAGATATCTTTAAAATGTGGTTCTTAGACTAAAGAGTCTAATCCTTAAAGGCTATGTACACCTTTGGGGATAATTTTTTTATGATTGCATTTTACTAATTTTGGGCTAAAATCATTTTTTTAATGACTCTTTATTAAAAATATTGAGCCCTCCTGCTACCAAGGGTTAACTGTTTTTCTAGCTGTTTGCATCCTACTTTCACTTTGTGCTGGTCATCTAATAACCCTTATCTCTAAATTAGTTTTTATTTAGATTTTACACAGTGTCCAAACTTTTCAGGATTAGGGGTTGCATGTCAAAGGTCACTAAGAGTTCTCTCGAAGACTACAACAAGAGGACATCCTCTATGACTAGAGGAAAGAAAGTTTCTACATCAACATAGAAGACGGTTCTTTACTGTAAGAGCAGAGGGACTACGTAGCTTTCTGCTACACGAGGCTGTGATGGTGAAATCACAAAGCGCTCAAGAGCAGACTGGATGCATTACTTGACTATAATAAGTTATACAAGTTGTAGTCGGGAAGGAATTTTCCCCTAGATGAAGAAAATTGGCTTCTACCTCTTGGAGGGCTTTTGCCTCCCTCTGGATCTTATCCCCATTATAGTGTCCCAATAAATGGTGTGGAGACAAGTTTTTTATTTATTTGGACACAGTACTTTATTACTCCAAGTAAACCGCTGTGTCCATTTACCAATATGTTCTTCAGTCTCATCAGTCCATAGAACACTGACTAAATAAAAGCAAACCCTTTTGTGTATGTGGAATGGACCCACTGTTTTTTTTTTCTTATATAGTGTACAGTACTAATTGTTTTTGCATCTGTAAACTGTCAGGCAAAGGTTCAATTGACACTGGAAAATATTTTGGTGGCTTTTTGAAATAACCTCTGAAAAAAACTCGTGCGCATTTGGGTGTTACATTCAGAGCAGAAAAATCAATATCCATGTGTGAATTGACTTAAACATTGAGCTCAAAAGGAATGCCCTTGAGTTTGTGATTCGCCATCAATGACCTTGAACGAGTAAATACTTTGTTCTGGTAGTTAAGGTAACAACATTGAATATTTGTATTTATGTGGCCGAGAAGATCATTTATTCAGGAATCCAAATAATTCCAAATGAAAACCTTTTATCACTACTTTGCAGGGGTTATGGCTAAACAGAATCCACACAATGGGCTTGTCACATGTTCAGCCTGAGATGCATTCAATCATTGTCAGTTTGGCTCTAGTACAAATAAAAAATGTTGCTAAGTTGGACAAGAACATGTTGGTACAGATGTGACATCTGGAAAGGGCTTGTGGGTTACTCAAGGGACAGGCGAGTCGACATTGCAGGCTTGTTATCAACTGATGCAGAGTGATTAGTGATTCATATCGAATGAAACTCCAACCAAATCTAGTCTCATATTCCAATAATGCTTTCATCATATAATCCTCTGCTCACATTCAGGTTAATAGCTTACGATTCCATTTAAGTACCACTAGAATTTGCATATCACTGCAAACTGCTAATTATTCACATTCCAGAAGAATGAGACAGGTAAGCAACTCATCCATCTTCAGGCCTAACCACGTCACAAAACCAGATAGACACAAGACACAGGACAGGGAATAAGTGTCTGATAAGTTTTCACCCATTATAATTATTAGTTTGCATCCAGTTTTGGATGAAGTACAAGAACAGAAAATAGGCCAGTATTTAAGGTGTTCAAAAATTCAAAATTGTCATGTAAAGAAACACTAAACCTACAAATAGATATTACATAGTAAACATCTGCACAAAGACAGGGCTGTATTTAAAGTCTGGCAAGAGAAACCACCCACGGGGTACTAACCCTTTAGCTGGGCAGAGGGGGATGTCCGGGTAGGAGGTTCCCTTCATAATAAGGCTCATCAAGAAATCTGCTGAATCATAGATCATTACTGTTCTTAATATTTCTGCTTAAACCGATCTGTGCAATCAATGCAGGGCGTGAAGGAGAAGGTGACCACTAGAAGCACATCACGCTCAGCTTCCTTTTAGAGAGCAGACATTGCTTGAGAGAGAGAAAACACTACCATAGATTGGAAAATTGTCATTAATCCCTTCACTATTTTAGACCACCAGGGAAACAGCCATTGATCCCCACACTACTCCTAAAACACCATGGAAATAGACATTTACTCCTCCACTACCATGGACCATTAGGGACATGAACATTAATTTCTCCAATACCCTAGACCACCATGGAAGGCAGCTATTCATCCATGCACTACCCTATACCACAAAGGAGACACCCATAACCAGTCCCACTACCCTAAACTTCAAGGGGAATGGGCATTAACCACTACTACAGTCCTTACGGAAATATAAATTGGCCGCTCCTCCAACCTAGACCACCAGCCATTAACCCCTTAACTATGTTAGGCCTAAATAGAAGCTATTGATACTCTTGACCATCAAAAAAGTAGGTATTAACTTTAACTACAGTAGAGCCCAAATTCTGTTACTATTAACCACTTAAAGGGGTATTCCCAACTCACAGATGTAGTTTGTATAGTTAGATATATCCATACCAGTATTATTACTAATAGAATGTATTTATATAGAATGTACCGTTTAGAAGTTTTGCCTATTTGTATAGGCATTGTCCCACACACATCAGTCAGGCCGTTGCTCCTGGTTACGAACACCGTGGCCATGTAGTAGTGGTGGCCGGCTTGCTCCTTTTCAAACCCGCTCTGAGGTAACTGCTGTATTGTGAACGCACATTACATGAGCATGCGGAGACACATCTTATGGTACTTTCACATCTGTGTTTTGGACGCAATCAGTCCAAAATGCCATGGTCAGGATGCTTCCAAAACGTAGACTTTATAAACGGATCCTGCTCCATAGAGATGAATTGATCTTGGAACAGGATCCTTTTCTCTGCGTTTTGGAAACACAGACAAAAATGCTACAACCCTAAGATGTGTCTCCGCATGCTCATGTAATGTGCGTTCACAATACAGCAGTTACCTCAGAGCAGGTTTGAACAAGAGCAAGCCGGCCACCACTACTACATGGCCGCAGTGGTCGTAACCAGGGACAACGGCCTGACTGATGTGTGGGACAATGGATATACAAATAGGAAAATCTTCTAAACGGTACATTTTATATAAATACTTTCTATTAGTAATAATATTGGTATGGATATATCTAACTATACAAACTACATTTGTGAGATGGGAATACCCCTTTAAGGGTATGTTCACACTGAGTATTTTCTCTGATAAAAAAAAACTGATATGGAATCTACATCAAGTTTATTTGGATGCTTTTTTTCCCTTTATGCATTTTTTTCACCCATTTTTAATGCAGATTTGATGTGGATATTCATTCCTGCCCAAGTCAATGGGAAATCAAGATGAAGAATCTGCACCACGAATGGACGGGTTTCTGCTTTTTCCCATAGTCCAGTTTTAAAACTGTGTGTGGAAAGAAAAAGCATAGTATGTATTCACATGTGGATTCCCCATTGAAATCAATGGGGAAGATCTGCATGCGTTTTTGGCGTGTTTTCTTTGGCACGGAATCTGCACCAAAAAACTCAGTGTCAACATACCGTAAACACGTAGCTGTTTCATTAATACACTGCTGTTTTTAAATCAAAAATAGGAACAGATCCAGTCACAAGGAAGAAGTGGAACATCCCTAACATTTCTGTAGGGAATGTTTCTTTTATTGATTGTGCCAGGGACTGTTCCTACTCTAGATGAAAAAGTACAGAATGACAGATCTTACACATAGAACAAAATCAGCCTTAAGCTGCATTCACATCATGCTTTTGTCCCACGTTTAGTGTATACACATGAAGTATATGTTAAAAGGATGTCTGACAAAACCCATACAGTAGCATCCGTCACTATATGGTTCCAAAGCAAAAAAAAAAAAAAAAAAACCTATCCATTAACGTATATCTTTTTTTTCTTTGCTGAATTCTGCAGGATGGAAAAAAAATAGTGTACCACGCTTTTGAATGAGGAAATATGGAAAGGCTGAGCTGAAAGGCCAAGTATTAAACCTGAAATGGGCAGCTGGCACCAGAGCCTTTCCTTAGCTACCTATCCCTACTGTATTAGCTGTGCAGTTCCTCATTGGAGCTAAATACCTTATTTATTTCCCATTTTACACTTGCATGACATTTTTCTTAAATGAGGAACAAATTAAATATATATACTGTATATATATACACACACACAGTATATACATCCATTAAAACCATCTACTTAAAGGGGTTCTCCGGGAATTAAGAAAATGAAAATACTTAAATATTACTTTATAATAAATATATTCTCAAATACCTTTCAGTAGTTATAATGGCTCGTTTTGTCTAGGGAGCAATCATCAGGAAAAACAAAATGGCCGCCGTCACATTAGTTCACACAAAACCTGTCCGGATCGCACATGAGGACAAGTTACTTCACAGCACTGAGGTAAATAGCTGCCTCCTCTTCCTCCTCTCATACTTGTCAGGGATTATCATCCTGAATACAGGTGATAAGAACTTTAGCTGAATCTCTAGGGAATTTAGTTCATGAGGGGGACATGACGTACAGAGAGGATGAACAGGACAGACTGTGGTAATGGAGACTGTATTCAAGTGCTGCTCATTAGCCACATCCCCACCTCTTCTCATGTCTCCTCATCATCTCCATTTCCACAGAGATTCACCTGTATTCAGGATGATAATCCCTGACAAGCAAAGTAGAGAGGAGGATGAGGCAGCTCTATAGCTCAGTAATGTGAAGGTACATTTCCTTCTGTGTGATTAGGACAGGTTTTGTTTGTACTAATAGGAAGGCGGCCATTTTGTTTCCCCTGATGATTGCTCCCCAGAAAAAACGAGCCATTATAACTAATGAAAGGTATTTGTGAATATATTTATTATAAAATAATATTTAAGTATTTTAATTTTCTTAATTCCCGGAGAACCCCTTTAATATCTAACAGGTCCCCTCACGTTACCAAAAGAGCTCCGACCTGTCGAGACATGAACTCCACAAGACTTCTGAAGGTGTCATGCGATATCTGGCCACAAGATACTAGCAGCAGATGCTACAGTATTAGTCCTGTAAGTTGTGACGTTAAGCCTCCATGGATCTGACTTGTTTTTCCAGCATATTGCATTTGGATATCTAGGCAACTGAGAGGCAAAACCTTGAACTCTTCCTCAAACTATTCCAGAATCTTTTTTGCAGTTTTGGAGGGAGCGTTGTACTAATGAAGGACTACTTGGAACTGCCATTGCAATAAATGGATGCACTTGGTTTGGAACAATGTTTAGAACAGGGGTCAGCATGGGCACTGCGACAAGTCAATGACTACGCAGCCCAATATGCATCAAGCTGCGACGTCTTGTGTGTTCTGACATTTTTCTATCATAGACAGAACTACAACAGTAGCTCTTATGTGGGATCTAACTATATGGGTCACCTTTCGCTTCCCTTGTGTGTCAGTAACCTTGTGCTCTCTTTGTGTGTCACCAGCTGTCCCTTTTTGGACAATGTTTGGTAAGTATTAACAACTACATAACAAGAACACCCACCAAGACCTGCTGTTTGAAGAGGTCGTCTTGACCCAATCATCTAGTCTTCATAATTTGATCTTCGGCAAAGTCACTTAGATCCTTAAGCTTGTCCAATTTTGCAGCTTCCAACAAACTTTAAGAACTAAATGTTCACTTGCTACCTCATATTTTAGACATCCTGACAGGGGCCACTGTATTAAGGTAACACATTATTCATTTCTGGCTCATGGATGTGTATGTGTGTCTACATCAGGATTTCTCTCTCTCCTTCACCTTTCAGGATCATTATCCCTCACCATAAAAAAAAGGTTTTTAGCCATCTTTACCCTATTTACATTGTCAGCTCTATTAACATATTGATATATGAAGTGGGGAATTTTCATTATGAATTCATTCTTTACTGTCAATGTTGCTACATAAAATGGCCGTATGGATGAAAAATAGTAGATCTTTCTTTTGAACCATCTAAGCTTTCAGACAGAGATCTACAATTAACTTCACTATACAAATCTCAATGCTTTCGGTTATCTCATATCAAAGAAAATCACAAAAAACTGAAGATATTGTGACAATGGGGTGGTGAAGAGATTAGTGATAATAGGCTAAATCCTTACCTCAATTCTGCCAGTGTCAGGCTGGAATCCACGGGCAGGATCTTCAGTAGTGACTCTACACTGTATGGCGCAGCCATTGATCCGGATATTTTCCTGCTTCAGGCCAAGCTCAGGTAAGCTTTTTCCCTCTGCAACATGGATCTGAGCATGAACCAGGTCAACGCTACAAGAGAAAACAGAAACATTACTTGATGGGTTCCTTTACTGTATACTGCTGAAAACCTGATAAATACAGAGAACCTTAACTGATATCTCATTTAACTAAGCAATCAGATAACGAGATCAGGTCATCATTAAGGATTCAGCAATCCGAAATGTGTAGGCATGATTGTGGTGTGCCTGAATTAGCATTATGGATTTTATGAAGATTTAAAGGCTATGGAGGCTGCATAAAACTGCTGCTCTCCTCTCTGTACCTCCTGAACTCCATTCCTACAGAGGTTCAGCTGAAGATCATATTAAACTGTATTCAGGATCATAATCCCTGACAAGTAGGAGAGGAGGATGAGGCAGCTCTTTAGTTCAGTGTCCTGGAGTTGTCCTGCTGTGTGATTAGGACAGGTTTTGTGTGTACTAATAGGACCGCGGTCATTTTATTTCTCCCGATTGCTCCCCAGACAAAACAAGCCATTATAACGAATGAAAAGTATTTGGGAATATATTTATAACTAGAAGGACCTGACTTCGCCCAGGTATGTTTAATCTATTTCATTTAATGTTTGTGTGTGTGTGTCGTTAAAATATATCGAGAGTGACCTCTACAGTGAACACCCGTTTAGCAGCGACTGCCACAGCAGCCTGCCCCTTAAAGGGGATGAAAAAAAAATATATAGTACTTTAAATCTGATGGGCAGCAATATATAACTAAGACTACTTTCACACTAGCGTTTTCTTTTTCCGGTATTGAGTTCCGTCATAGGGGCTCAATCCCGGAAAAAAACGTTTCCGTTTTGTCCCCATTCATTGTCAATGGGGACAAAACTGAACTGAAGACAACGGAATGCTCCTGAAAGCATTCCGTTCCATATTCAGACCGGAGAGCAAACCGCAGCATGCTGTGGTTTTCTCTCCCCGATCCAGGCATCCGCACCGAGACGGATCCGTCATGACCCCCAATGGAAGTCAATGGGGACGGATGGTGTAACACACTCAGTAAACTGGTCCGTCCTCCATTGACTTTTAATGGAGTTCATGACGGATCCGTCCGCAGCACACCACACATGACAGACACACACAGACATACTTACATGTTCCCAGCAGCTCCGCACATCACAGGAGGAGGAGGACTGCGTGCATAGGAAGATTCTCCCTCCAGCAGAGGGCGCTGTGGGGAATCTTCCTATGTGCGCGCCGTCCTCCTCCTCCTCCGGAGCTGCTGGGAGCATGTAAGTATGTCTGTGTATGTCTGTGTGTATCACTGTTTGTGTATGTGACACGTGTGGGGCCGGAGTGCTGCTCCGGCCCCTCACCTGTACTTGCGGCAGCACGGATCCGGCGGCAACCCTTCACCCGCTGGATCAGTGCTGCCGCTAATGTGAAAGTGGCCTTAGTTAAGCAAGTTTTAGGCAAAAAAAAAAAAAATCTCTATTTCCTCATTTCCCTGGTTCTCTTCTGGCCTTTGTTTACATGCAGTAATAACAATCTCTGCCCCTCCCCCCTGCTCTGCATGTGCTGCCCTGAGTGACATGTCTGCTGGAATACTCAGCAGCATGTTGTATGTGTAGGACTACAAGTCCCAGCTGTACAATGACACTGCTGATACACACAGGATCTCCCCCTATCTTTCTTCTACTTTGCATCAACTCCAGATCAGCTCCAGTGTCAGCATTGTGTCTGTAGGATGAGGAGGGCAGATCCTGTGTACATCTGCAGCTGCTGTTGTAAAGCCTTCAGTGTGTTCTGGCTGAAGGGGTTAATGTTTTATCTGAAAGAATCCAGGGACAGAGCAGATAGCAGGAGCCCAGCAGAGCAGGGGGGGCGTGGCCAGCACAGTGATGTTTCGTGTACAGGCTCTCATCTGCTGGTGCACGAATACAGGATTAGAAGCTGACATCACAGGTCATGTGACCCTCAGTGAAACCTGAGAAACCAGCAGCTTTAGAAGCAGAAAGTTTATGGAAAAGCTGTTGTATTTGACTAGTTAGAAACATACAAAGGACAAAAAAATAACTAGGACAACCCCTTTAACAGTAACATCCACAGCGCTCTCCCCTTTAACTGTGACCTCCAGAGCAGCTAGGGTGGCCACTGTCTTCACCCCAGAAAGCCGGACCTCACCGGCCATGCCTCCAAATGTGAAGCCACGCTCTGGCCCATGAAACCACACCCCTAAACATGAGGCCAGCTGTCTGAGCGTGAGCTACTGGAAGGGTGGACATCCCTGCGTCTGTCCAGGAACTGCACTGGACGGAGGACAGGGAGCCAGAAAACTGGACTGTCCAGCCTAAAACCGGACGTCTGGCCACCCTTACATCAGCCTGCCCCTAGGGTGGCCAGAGGTCCAGTTTTAGGTTGGACACTCCAGCTTTCAGACTCCCTGTCCTCCGTCTGGCGCAGGGCCTGGATGGACACCGGGATGTCCTTTTGAACAGCTCACTCTCATACAGCACTGTGCAGTCTGAGCATGAGCTGCAGAGAGAAAGTCGACCCTCCCTCCCAACACTGCAGCGGACAGTTGTTGATTTTTACCTTCATTTTTTCATTCCCTGTCGGCTGCGGAGTGGAAGGGGGCGTGACCTGACCGAGTTGGGGTGTGGCTTAGCTGGACTTGGGGGTGGGGCTTTTAAGTCCTTCTTTTGAGGATGGCCTGAATTATAGGTCGATGCCATGGTAATTTAAACACAGTGGGTAGCAGTGGAAGAAAACATCTTTTATTACTACTGAACGGTAAATATGTGAAATTTACATTATATTAGGTAATGACTGATGATGAATTAGTCTAAAACATAAGTTATATTTATGGTAACCAGAATACCCCTTTAACAGTGTCATCCACAGCGCTCTGCCCCTTTAAAGCAGACCTACAGCAGTGAAGGAAAATGGCTGGGTTGCTATGGAAACCTGGTATGAAATAGTGTGAGTTTGTGTGTTTGTGTGTGTGGAGACTAACTGCCTGGGAGCTTCTATTGGCTGATAAGGGTCATGTGACCAGGCTTCTATTGGCTAATGCATTTTTTGTGAATATCTCAGGAACGAAACGTCCTGGAGAGCTGAGACCTGTTCTAAAACCTTCCCGGACACCTGATGTACCTGTGCGCCAAATTTCGTGATTGTAGCTGCGATGGTGTAGATTCCTTTAGCGGACATACATACATACACTCAGCTTTATATATTAGATAAAGTTATAATTTAAGTATTTTCAGTAATTTTATTTTTGTAATTCAAAGAGAACTGCTTTAAATGTCATTGCTATAGCACACTCGTATATCACATACAGGTACTATAAGGATGTAAGCTTTGATAGCAAGGGGAATCAGAAAATGACAAGTGAAAGACACAAGACTATGTGTACCTATACATGGTTAATGATCCCACATTCTTCCAGAACATAGAGAGTTAATTCCAGGTATTATTCCTCAAGTGCTCAAGTGATTACCACTGGCATGCATTACATCAGACTATGCACATTCCCTTCAGCCGCTAATAGTTTCAAAGATACAATTGAGTTTAATGGAGCTGAGTATGTTGCTTCCATACCGGCACTTAAAAACCCTTGCTCATGTGATATGCTTCTATATTAGCAATGTAAGGGTTAAAAGAAAGGAGCAATACATTACAATTAAATAGAAAGCAAGAAAGTGTGCATACAAGTCAAAGATGGCCACCCTCATGCCAACAGCCATTAGCTCTGCCACATCAGGCATAGGCCCTGAGGGAGACATCAGATGAAGGTTGATAGCTTTGTAATCATGACAAAAACTCAATGGGGTGGAATGAGAGAGGCCTACAGAACGGGGTCTGAAGTAAGGAGGCCTCAATTACAGTGTCAACGCGTCATCTGCTTATAAGACTGAAGTGCTTTTCCTAACAGCAATGTAGTTTACTGGAAGAGACATCTCACAACACATGCATAAGCAATGAGACAGTGCGCACATTTTCTGCATACTGTAAAAGTATGGTGAGAAGACAGTGTCACGGCAGTGTAAGGAAAGAATGGAGGTGCCAATGTTCTAATTAGAAGATCATTTGGATAAAGTTTCATTTTCATCATTTAATGTGAATGGTCGGTATAGCCGAATATGATCATATGCTTAGCAAAAATATTACCACCAGCATGTGAGATCTTACCTCCAAAAAACTGTTCTATTTGATGGATAAAGAAAGATGTTGTATGGAAATGGACATATTACGCACAACCGTTCACACTTCACTGTGTGTATACAACCCTGCCTCATATATCATCACAGTGGAAGGAGAAGTGTGAACAAGTAACAGTAGTTCTATCTTTAACCTGTTAATGGCATGATGTTACTTTCCCCCCTCCCCCAGTATAAGGAAAGGGCTCCCCAGTGTCAAAGCGATCTTTCCAGACATGTTTAGAAGACTCCTCTATATCATCCAATATAAGCAGGTACCATGAAGGGTAGTTTTACACAGGGCCTAAACCAGCAGCGACCAACTATGTATCAAGCTGATCGGAGCTTGTCTGAAGACCCTTCACACAGACTGATGAATTCTAAATGTATGTTTGAATGTACGTTTGTTCCTCCCTTTAGTCTGGTAGTGCCAAATGTCAGTGTCCAAAAGGACCCAGCCAGCCGCCCCTCAGGTCATATTAATGAGAAGTGGCCCTGGACTTAGGGGACTAAAAGAAGATGGCAGGTGGTATGGGCCAACTTAGACACACGTTGTTATCTTCAGGAGCAAGTTTGGACCATGAAAACAAAGAAATTTGTCCCAACTATGAGGTTATAGTTACACCTGAAGCAAGACTGCAACTCAGTCCCATGTAGCAGAGCTTATGTGACAGACATCTCTATGAAATACAAAGCTGCTATGACACTGCAGATATGCCAAGACAAGCCACTTTAATCTATCCCCAAGTTCTGTACTGTGAGAGCTTGAAGTATCCAAGAACTAGAAATCTCTAAGCAATACCCAAGAGAATCCAGTAGCCATGAGCGTACATTTCTGTGGCTTTCCAGCAGGGAATGATAGCCTGGGGCCATTCTGCCATCTTGCACTTAAATGCATGACTTCTTGGAAACCTCCAAACTGATCATTCGGAGAAACGATGGGAAGTCGTTCACTCTAGAGACAGAACTACTCTTCTTTGTGTTCTTTTCCCATCATCATGGGATTTGTGTGCTTGTTGAATCTTTGTTGGCTCCATCTTGATTCGGATTATAATGGTGATTCCTCCTTTTGATGCTTTTCTGGGTAGTTCCACAGCTCCAGTCTGGGGTTGGATAGATTTGCTCGAGAAATAAATGAGAATTTTAGTGGAATGTTTCCTATAGTTAGTAGAGTGCTTGCTCAAGTTACAATATTAAAGGAAACCTACCACAAGCGACCTCACTACCAAATTGTTTGCACAGACACATAGTTGTGGTTCAGCTGATTAAAACACTGTTTGGTTGATCTGAGGTTCAGATCCCGAGTTAGGATACTTTTACTTAAAATGCAAATTAGGCCTTTGGTGCAATAAGAGCATCAGCATTGCTCTTGTTGCATCTATCACACTGAAGTTAAGGCTAGGGCTACACGGCGACAGTTGTTGCGCGACACCCGTCGCAGCCAGGATCCCTGAGTAGCAGGGATCCCATAGAGATGAATGGGATCGCCGCGGCAGTCGCAAGAAATCCAACCGTGTTGGATTTCTTGCGACTGCCGCGGCGATCCCATTCATCTCTATGGGATCCCCGCTACTCAGGGATCCTGGCTGCGACGGGTGTCGCGCAACAACTGTCGCCGTGTAGCCCTAGCCTAATGGTTCTGGCAGGGGAACAGCCTGCCAGATCCGTAACTACCATGTGCAGCTGTGCGCTGCCGTTAGTCTTCCTGGCCACTTTCACTACTGTGGGGACCGGTGGAGATCCGGCCACAGCATGGCAAATATGCACGCAGCGTTTTTTTGTCCGTCCGCCCCCAAGCATATTTTCTGTGCTGCGGCCGAATCTCCGCTGGTCCCCACAGTAGTGAATGTGGCCAGGAAGACTAACGGCAGCGCACACATAATTTGTATATTAAGAAAAAGTATCAATTTGAGAACGAAGCATCAGAAAACCAGCGGTTTAATCAGGTGGATGACTGCTACGTATCTATGCAAAGAGTTGGATAGGGAGGTCACTGGTGACAGATTTCCTTTAATTAGTTCCAGGATGGCCACTATAAGTTGATAAAATCATTACTTGAGACCATAACTAATCATTGGTTCTGATATGCACAAAATGTCACCCCAAAATATGAAACAATGAAGACTTAAAGAGGTTGCCCGGTCCCAAAATCAAAATTCTTTTTCTGTGCTCCTAACACCCCTCCCCATGCATACATATGCCCCCAATATCTGTTTTTCATGTCTGAGCTTTCCTTCCCCCCTGGAAGACATCACATTATCCTGGCAGATCTGTTTACTTTCTCCCCTTCTTGTTTTGTTGAATACATAACTTTATTGATACACAAGCCTGGCTGCACTGCACAGAGATGAGTCACAGGCTGGACACGCCCCCACACTACTCTGTCTGCAGCAGCTACACCCACTACAACTCCTGTGTCCATGTTACTACAGCCAGACATAAGTCTACTTCTCACTCGGTGTCTACATCCCATTACTGACCGACCACAGGCTCTTCCATCACCATCTTCAGAGTGTGATAATCTGCTTCAATCAGCAAGAGTATCCAATCACATCTGTATCTAATTCTATCCCGTGTGATGCAGCCTGCTGAGCTGTGTATCTAATCTCATCACTGACCGTCCACAGGCTCTTCCCTCACGATTTTCAGAGTGTGATAAACAGTTGGAATCAGCAAGCATATCCAAACACATCTGTATCTAATCCTATCATGTATGTGTGTGCTTGATACACAGCCTGGTGTGTGCGATACTGCCTGCTGAAGTGACACTCACAGTGTCCCCATAACAGTGACATCCACAGCGCCCCCATAACAGTGACATCCACAGCGCCCCCATAACAGTGACATCCACAGTGCCTCCATAACAGTGACATCCACAGCGCCCCATAACAGTGACACCCACAGCGCCCCCATAACAGTGACATCCCACAGCGCCCCATAACAGTGACATCCCACAGTCCCCCCATAACAGTGACATCCCACAGTGCCCCCATAACAGTGACATCCACAGCGCCCCCATAACAGTGACATCCCACAGTAGCTCCATAACAGTGACATCCACAGTGTCCCCATAACAGTGACATCCACAGTGTCCCCATAACAGTGAAATCCACAGTGCCCCCATAACAGTGACATCCATAGCACCCCGATAACAGTGACATTCACAATGCCCCCATATCAATGACATCCACAGCACCTCCATAACAGTGACATCCACAGCGCTCCCATAACAGTGATATCCATAGTGCCCCCATAACAGTGACATCCACAGATCCACCCTCATAACAGCGACATCCATAGCACCCCGATAACAGTGACATTCACAGTGCCCCTATAACAGTGATATCTAGAGCTCCCCCATAACAGTGACATCCAGAGTGCCCCCATAACAATGACATCCACAGCACCTCCATAACAGTGACATCCACAGCGCTCCCATAACAGTGACATCCATAGTGCCCCCATAATAGTGATATCCACTAACCCCCATGACAGTGACATCCACAGCGCCTCCATAACAGTGACACCCACAGCGCTACCATAACAGTGACATCCATAGTGCCCCCATAACAGTGACATCTACAAAACCCCATGACAGTGACATCCACAGTGCCCCCATAACAGTGACATCCACAGTGCCCCCATAACAGTGACATCCAAAGCGCTCCCATAACAGTGACATCCAAAGCGCTCCCATAACAGTGACATCCAAAGCGCTCCCATAACAGTGACATCCAAAGCGCTCCCATAACAGTGACATCCACAGCACCTCCATAACAGTGACATCCACAGCACCTCCATAACAGTGACATCCACAGCGCCCCCATAACAGTGACATCCATAGTGCCCCCATAACAGTGACATCCATAGTGCCCCCATAACAGTGATATCCACTAACCCCCATGACAGTGACATCCACAGCGCCTCCATAACAGTGACATCCACAGCGCTCCCATAACAGTGACATCCATAGTGCCCCCATAACAGTGATATCCACAAACCCCCATTACAGTGACATCCACAGTGCCCCCATAACAGTGACATCCACAGTGCCCCATAACAGTGACATCCACAGTACCCCCATAACAGTGACATCCATAGTGCCCCATGACAGTGATATCCACAGTGCCCCCATAACAGTGACATCCACAGTGCCCCATAACAGTGACATCCACAATGCCCCCATAACAGTGACATCCACAATGCCCCCATAACAGTGACATCCACAGTGCCCCCATAACAGTGACATCCTCAGTGCCCCCATAACAGTGACATCCACAGTGCCCCCATAACAGTGACATCCACAGTACCCCCATAACAGTGACATCCATAGTGCCCCCATGACAGTGATATCCACAGTGCCCCCATAACAGTGACATCCACAGTGCTCCTATAACAGTGACATCCACAGTGCTCCTATAACAGTGACATCCACAGTGCCCCCATAACAGTGACATCCACAGTGCCCCCATAACAGTGACATCCAAAGCGCTCCCATAACAGTGACATCCAAAGCGCTCCCATAACAGTGACATCCAAAGCGCTCCCATAACAGTGACATCCAAAGCGCTCCCATAACAGTGACATCCACAGCACCTCCATAACAGTGACATCCACAGCGCCCCCATAACAGTGACATCCATAGTGCCCCCATAACAGTGACATCCACAGTGCCCCCATAACAGTCACATCTAGAGCACCTCGATAACAGTGTCACTGTTCTGGAAGCACTGTGAATATCACTGTTATGGGGTCACTCTAGATGTTATCTACAGTGCCTCATGACAGTGACACCCACATTCCCCTATAACAGTGAGGCCCCAGAGGCCCCATAAAAGTGATAGATATTCAAAGTACCCCCAAGTGCCATCCACAGTACCCTATGTGCCATCCAGTGCCCCATGTGCCATCCACAGTGACCCTAATGACTTCTACAGTGTCCCCGTGTGTCATACACAGTGCCCCCAAAGTGCCCATGCGCCATCCATAGTGACATCCACAGTGCCCCCAAAGCGCCCATGTGCCATACATAGTGCCCCTAATGACATCCACAGTGCCCCAAAGTTCCCATGTGCCATCCATAATGCCCCTTATGACTTCCACGGTGCCCCCAAAGTGTTCATGTGCCATCCACAGTGCCCACAAGGGCACTCATGTGCCATCCAAAGTGCCCCCCCATGTGCCAGCTCCCCCAATAACCTTCACAGCATAACGATCAGCCTTTGTGGCTGATCGCTATGCTGTCACTCATGTACAGCGCTTACATCGCGCTGTACATGAGTCAGTACAGGCTTCACATAGAAGCCTGTACACTCAGAAGACGGCCGGCGGTCCAGGCGCATGTGCAGTACTGTGCAAGCAACAGGACGAGGAAGGCTGGCAGGAGGCGGCGACGTCAGTGATGACGTTCCGTCTCCTGCCTCAGGCAGGAAAAGAAGAAGACGGCGCTGGACCTCCTCAATTTTCCCTGACTCTGACTCCGACTCCCTCATACACGGAGCATGTTTAAGTGATAACTTTAAACAAACTTTGCATAAATCAATAGTACAGATATGTCATGACAAAAAAGTTTGTAATATATGTTTTACTGGATATCTTTACTCTGAGCTTCCAGTATCAGGCTTTTCTCTGGGTACAGCTCACTAAGGACCTGATGTATGGACACTGTCTAGGTCTAAGACTTTCTCTGTTGCCCACAGCAACCAATCAGAGCTCCCCTTTCATTTCTCCAGAGCACTATATAAAATGAAAGGGGAACTCTGATTGGTTTCTGTGGGCAACAAAGGAACTTCTACACCTCGAGAGTTTTCATACATAAGGCCCTAGGTGTTTTGCATCAGCAGCATATAGAAGCCATGAGAGCAGCTAACCTCTCCAAACATGAGCTCAGAGGAAAAGCAAACTAAAACATAAAGCATACAGAGAGAACATGCACTGGACAATTGATTTATGCACAGTTTATTGAAAGTTTAGACATACTAAGTACTTGCTTTAAAGGGGTTTTCTCAGCAAATTGATTCATTGGCTGACAGGCAGTTTGCACTTACTATGTCTCCTCAGGCCATGGGGGATCTCCAGCAGTTATTAGCATATATTAACTTACTCTAACAGAGCAGGAGATTGTGATCTCTAACACAATTACAGGTAAGGCCATCCTTCTCAGTCCTCAACACATTTTGCTTACTGAGGTCACTCCTGCTCTCAGCCAATCTTATAACAGTCTTTCTGGTCTGCAGGTTACCATAGAAACCTGTGTACAGTGAGAAACCTGCTGAACTGTCTATAGTTCATCACTAAAGTAAAATCTACTGACCACTGTATTTAGAAAATGTCTTCTTTTAACTGTCCCTTTATGTTGAAAGCTAATCTTTGTAACTAGTGAGAAAACCTCTTTAATCCTGCTTTCTCCAGCAGATCTGAGATGAGTGCAGCCATTCCTTCCCAGTGCCTTTTTCCTCTGATCTGTAGCAGAGGAGTTTCACTTCTGAGCATCTACATAAAGGGCAGCACACAGACATCTCAACTGAAAGCCTAGATCCTTAGTTCAGGAATAGAACAGACATTTATAGGACATTTCATCATGTTCCCAAATTCTTATGAAAATATATTCAGCACATACTGCATTAAACTAAATGTACCAATTTACTATATATTTTAGGAGTCGGAGTCGGTCCATTTTATTCCGATTCCAACTCCGACTCCACCAAATTGGTCACCAAGGACTTGAGCGTGACGTAGCAGGTAAGTTCGTTGTTGATTGAAGATGACGATCCTTCTTGGGTTGTAAGAGTCTCGAGGAAGATGGTGCAGGATGAAATTTATTTCTCCTGTGCTTTTCTGAATCAGATGGAGGTGTATATGCTCCTTCTTTCTGCGCTTCGTGGGAAGAGGAGAAAGATTTTCTTCAATGCGCATGCGCGCACCTGCCATAACGCTGCCTGAGCCAGGATCTGCACTCGTTAGTAATCCTGAGTCGCAGACCCGCTCAGCAGATAGAAGATGTCCGGAATCTTGAGGTAAGTCGTTTGGAAGGCATCTTCTGAGCCAGTCTTCACCTCCTGAAGACTCGGCTTTGAAGATTAATTGTTTCAGTAGATCCTCCATTCTGTGAGTGACGGGGTTCTGTTCTGGATCCTGCTACTTACACGAATGCGCATCTAATGTTTTTTTTTCTTTTATAGGTGTCTTCTGCCGAAACTGTTGGACCTTCTCCAATCAAGTTCATCTCGTGGTGGTCTCCTGCTCCTTCCATAAGTTTCTTGAATGATACCATTTCATCTGACCAGGTAAATTAAAATTACATTACCACACCACACCACACGCACATTCATGGTTGCCATGACTCCATGGCTCACCAATTCTATTTTGAATTGGTTCACTCCATACTGGTGAGAGGCGCAACTAGACAGCCAATCAGTGCATGTACTGCAGTAATACATGTGTTTGACACGTGTAATGGTCATGTTGATTGGCTGGATCTTCCGCCCAATCACATCCAGAACGGCCGTAAGCTGAAGGTGATTTCAAGTTACAACAGCCCAGGAAGGACCACTATATGCTGGAAATATTGTAACCTGATGTTGTAACTTGACGGACCACTGTAACATATTTGGCAACAACTAATGTGACAAACAACTGAGAAACCCCAAAAAGGGGGAAAAAAACACTTTGTGATGGTAAGGTGAAAGTCTTGAAATAGTAAAGGTGAAATCTTCTACTTCCAAAATTCATCTCAAGCTGTATGTCAAAGTGAAACATAAAAACAGCCGCGTAGCGCCAGCGCCGTATTGAAATCTTCTACACTGAATAAATCTAATGCACACAGGGATGTGAGTGAATGGATGACAAGCGATGAAATGTCAGCACCTGAGACGTGGGCTTATTCGGGGGAGTAAATTGACTTTCTAAGTGATTTCATCTAGTAAAACAGTTTAATATTTAGTCATGTTTAAATCAACTACCAAATGATCTCAACCTAAATGTCAGTGATCACAAGAAACGCTAAGAGTTAGGGAGCCTTCACATGCAGCAGATCTTGTTGCAGAACTTTTCTGCGACTTTAAATCAGTTTCATTCATCAGAATAGAGCTTGAAGAAATCCACATGCTTGTTGCAAAAGCAATCCCATTCAGAAGAACCGAACGGATTTTCAGTTGCAGAAAATTACATCAACAAAATCTGCCATGTGTGAAGGCATCCAGACTGCGTGAAGACACAGTTACCATTTCATAATGGTGGTTTCATCTGCTGAAAACACAAAGCAGCGGTAGAACTGCATGGAGGTAATTTAAGAACTATTTTATGCCTGTTTTTGGCGTTTTAACACTTTTTAATAGTTCCCATAGGGAACTTGAATAAGCAATCAGTGTGCTTTTCTCACAGACCCCAATGCATTAGTATTGGGGTCTATGAGACTTACTATACATTTCTATTGGGCCCTGCCATAGGAAGGATCTCCATAGGGAGCCTATGTGCGGCAGTTTCTTATCATTCAGAAGTACAGATTTGGCCGCACACACCACCAAGGTCCCCTGGTCTTCAAGAGGGATGGTCAATACACAACCGGAAGCACACGCTTCCGGGTTTTTTCTTTTGCGTTCCCAGATGAAGTGGTCACCTTTGACCACTGCATCTGAGGAGGTAAATGTCTGTGATCAGCATTACTGCTGGTTGCAAACATTAGGCCCAGGTGTCTGCTGTGTGAAACAGCAGGCACTCGGTTGCTATGGTATCCGCTCACCTCCAGAGCAGGCGGCATATTTAAAGACCCGACGTGATGAAATAGTATGTCACATATTGAGAAAGGATTAAATTGCCATCCAACCAGCCACCATATCTCATCACCTGATGACAGCACTTTGGACTTACTACTTCTAGATGTGCCAGAAGTTACATTCTGTAAAGAGAGACTGTTATACTGTAATGTCTGGTCTGATTCTTCAAACCACCTTTCACACTTCAGCTGTATGGTCAGTTATTTCCATCAGTTATTGTAAGCCAAAACCAGATTCGGGTCAAAAACATAGAACAGACCCAAATCTTTCCATTATACTTCTTCTCTAAACAAGGCTTGACTCCTGGTTTAGGATGACAACAACTGATGGAAATAGCTGACCAAATAACTGAACTCAGCCGAACTTGCACAGAGATTTTGTTGACGATTTGCACCCCTCCCATGTTTGTGACCCATTCACAGTTTTAGCTTACAAATAATGATGCAAAGTGATGATCAAAAGGTGAGACTGAATGAGGGTTGGGTGATAGCTGAATTTTTCTGATGATAACGCCATTGTGGTAGATCATCTGATTTTCAAAAGTGGTGAGCACTCTGTTCCCTTTTATGTTTACCAGGCATAGCTAGTGCCACTGAAAAACAAATTGGGTGGGCTTACCTCATCACTAAACGGATAAATGTGCAGTCCAAAGCGCACATCATTCTGAATACTTAAAACCAAATAAACATATAAGTATAAATCTATTGTGGCTGTCACATAATGTAGGGAACAGTGCAGCCCTAAACTCCACCTTCATCACTGTCCCTACCTATTTGGAGGATCTGCACTAAATGGAGGCCCCCAACTGGTCAATGGTGCCTACCCTGGATAATTGCACAGGACCTAAACTAGAGGGGAAAGAGAAGTCAGACAAACCAGGATGGAACCAGAGAATAAATATCAGAATCAGAATGCGAAACAAACTCGGAGTACAATACCAAACAGGGTTAATACTAGGAAGTCATGTCAGGAGGACAGTGGCACTCTAGATTGCAGTCTAATCAATTACCGTACTTTTATTCCATTTCGTATTCCAAAAAATGTTTTTCCTGGTTTAAAAAAATATACTTGACTACTATTAAAATATATATGACACTATTTGTGTCAAAAACACAGCACACATATACAGATTAAAATTTATAGGCCAATTAAAAGTAAAACAAAAAATATAGGCAAATTAAAAAGTTTGAGGTACTAAGACACTAGGCCACTATTTGCAGGGCCCTTGTGTCTTACTGCTGAGCACAAAACTATTGGGTATGTAAGCTACGTTTTTAATTTAGGCAAATAGTATGTCGTATATGTTTTTTTAAACCAGAGGAAATTTTATTTGGAATGTGAGATGGAATAAAAGTAATTGATTAGTCTGCAGTCTAGATAGCCACTACAGATTTACAGAGCTAGTTCCATAATTTTAGTAGTGACTCTTCCTAATATTACAACAAAAAGCCGCGCAGTCCCATTCAAGTGAATAGAACTGAGCAACAATACCATGCCACTGTTAAAAGTATGACGCTGTGCCTTGTGAACAATAAAGGGGACGTGGTGCTCAGTGGGTCAGCTGAACGATGGGGGTAAGGCGAGTACTCGATTCAAGACATGCCTTTACTTATCACAAGAAAAAAAAGACAACTATCTCACAGAGGCTTTGATTTTACCTCCTTCTGGAGCAATGCTGCATAAAAGCTTGACAGAGTATTTTGCTCCTATATTTTACATTTCCAGTTTATAGTTTTTAGACAAAGCTTCCATAAATTGGAACGGCATCACGTGAACACACCTGGCCCCCTTTCCTGCAAAACAGTTTGGCAGGTCTCAAGACTGCTCTGTGAAGTCTCGGCTACTCAGATGAAAAATTGCCTGCTGCTGTTTTCATTAACTTCAATTGAGATGCTAATTGTGTTGAACCTACTGCATGTGAAAGGCCCGTTTCTGATGCTACGACTGCAGGCAGAACAACATGATACCTAAATGAGGAAATTCCTACTAAATTCAAGCCAGCATGGGAATGAGACATATGTACTACAAATACATGAAGCCTGTAATGCATTCATATGTTTTAGCTGAGGACGGGTTTCTTTTGGCTGAGTTTCAGGTTTTCTGATGCAGTTCTTGAAGTGAAATCTGGTGTGGATCATAACGGAATCCACTCCTGGGTTTGGCTCCAAAAACTGCATCAGAAAACCTGAACGTATAAACCCAGCCTTAGATTACGGCCATATGGTCAGGATACCTGATGCAGTTTTGGAAGACAAAACCAGGAGTGAATTCAAACCAAAGGGAGTATCTGTCCTTTATACTTTATTTCCTTTTATGATCTTCTCCAAACTTTGGTTTCCAGTACTGCATTTAGACCTTGTGGTTATACCCTTAGGCCTTTTTACACATCGGTGAGATCCATCAGTCATTGTAAGCCAAAATCATGAGTGGGGGTTACACAAGCTCTCAAATGGAATCTCTACAAGTGGCTAAATATATATCCGTAGAGATCATTGATACAGTCTGATAGTCTGCAGGAACTTGGCCAGTTAAGATTCTGTGCATTGCAGATTTTGGAGTTCATCCAATAGTTAATAAGGAAGAGTGCCCAGATGTTTAGGAAATATCATGAAAAACGCACCTGTGTATTTTTACGTTTTTAGAGCCCTAGTGTAGTAGATCCATGACTTGCACTTGACACGGGGACACATGCAAATATTCATGGAGTTAAAGAGTTAGAGAAAAATAGGGGTTAAGTGAAAATTTTACAGATGCTTTTAAGTATGGGTCCCTTTAAAGTAGGGTATTGACTGTTCATATAGGTAAGACGTCAGCCTGTCCCCAAATTCTGCACTTGGTATGAATTGGTACAAGTACACACATATTTTGTTTTCCAGTCTGCGCAGAGAAAAAAAAAAAAAAAAGAGGGAGAGAAATCAGGGGGAAATTGAAATTACGCTGATATAAGAGAAATGTAGTGCTGAGTTAAGTAAGTGATTAAGACTTGAAATGTTGCATTGTTAATTGTTATTTGGCTTAATACAGATTATACACAAGAAAAAACTGAGTGAAGATTAATTATAGCTTCCTTTCTTTCACATACAAGGCTTATCTTTTAGGAAGGATGTGCAGCATGTGTAGAGGGAAAAAAGAAGACTGTACTTTTATATGTGTACTTAAAGAAGTGATTTTAATGATAATTGTATATAATATGGGATATCCCTAATATAATTAAGCCCATGCTGCATTGTATTAGGGTACTTTCACACTAGCGTTTATATATTCCAGTATTGAGCTCCGTCATAGGGCATTCCGTTCAGTTCTCTTCAGTCTCCAGACCGGGGAGCAAACCGCAACATGCTGCGGTTTGCTCTCCAGTCCAGGCATCCGCACCAAGACGGATCCAGAATGACCCCCAATGCAAGTCAATGGGGACGGATCCGTTCAGTGTGACACAATAGTAAACGGATCCGTCCTCCATTGAGTTTCAATGGAGTTCATGACGGATCCGTCACCCTGCACTTACCTGTCCTCGAAGCTCCTTCCTCCCTCCAGCAGGGGGCGCTGTGGGGAACCTTCCCATTGTGTGCCCTGCCCTCTGGAGCTGCGTGGACAGGTAAGTTTAACCCCCTCCTCCTCAAAATAGTGTATGGTGCAGGTGTGGGACCGGAACGCGGTTACGGCCCCACACGTGCACCTGCGGGACCCTTCACCCGCCGGATCCGTGCTGCCACTTGTGTGAAAGTGGCCTTAATTGTGTTATTCTGATATATGTACTTTTTAGCGTTTTTGCTTTGAATAATTGGATTTGGAGTTTGTATAACTTTTTTTTTGTAGGACAGAAAAGAGGGAAGATCAGAAGAATTTGCATTATTAGCCAGAAACGGGCAGCTGAGTTTAAGGATGTTTCTCTCGCTCTCTTACTGCATCTCTGGAAGTTATGAATAGCTTTGTGTGAATGCATTGTTGAGTTACAGGAAAGCTGAGTACTTGTATGAAAGCAAACAGGGGCCATTTAGCTGCGCATTATGTCATGACTAAGAAATGTATTTGGCACAGGTGCAGTAAGGAAACGTCCTTCACGATGTGTAGGATGCTTCACTATGTGTTTGGAGAGGAACCACTTACATTTTTATGATGTTTTATTTAATGCACATGGGTGTTTTGTTTTATTGGAGCTCCAAGGGATTTTTAGGAGTTGAAAGAACTCAGATGTGTGTGCCATGGGCCCTTTACGTTTGTCCGTTTCTATGTCTGTTTAAATATATGGATCACACTAGGCTATATGTGCCCAAAATATAATCACTGCAAAATGGGGATGCTAAAATGAAAATAAATACTTTATTGGAAATTACTATAATATAACAAGGGAAAAAAACAAACTATTCAACAGAATTATGCCTATACAGGTGTTTATGTAAGATGCAGCTTGAGGGATGATGTACATTCCCATCCAAGCAACCCTTGATGCCCAATTTAGTGGGCTACTACATTTACACCCAGAGTATTGGGGACACAGCACTCGCCGGTGTTCAACCAGACCCTGATTGCGCTGTAGTGTCCTCCTGTTTCACTAAACCTGTCAGGATGGTGTGTTGAAGGCGGGTGTTGGGAGAACCCTTTAATTGGGATAGGCTAATGCCACTGCCTTCATTGAAAGGACAACATCAGCGAGAGTTGGATTTTAACGTCAAGCTTAAAAAGCTGTACCAGAGACTGAGCATTTAAGAATATCCTTACTAAAGAAAATCTTGTTAGTCCAACATACAAAGAATTCTTTGTTTTTGTATTTTGTTTTTTTGAGAAGCCCAGTGGTGCCAAGGTGGTTTTCTGTTAACCAATTAGGGGCAGCATTCTGATTATATAGAAAAGGTCACTTAGGCTCCATTCACACGTCCTGTTTTTCTTTCCTGATTCGATCCTGATCCATTCATTTCAATGGGTCCTGAAAAAAATCAGGATCGAATGAGGAAAGAAAAACAGGACGTGTGAATGGAGCCTTAGGCCTCATTCACACGTCCGTATTTGTGCACATCCTGGAAAACGGTCATTTTTTTGCGGATCCGTTGTTCCGCAAAAAACTCAGTTTTTCCAGGATGTATCCATATGTCATCCGTTTTTTGCGGATCCGACATCTGTACCTATTCTTTTTTTTCTCCCCTCCTGGAACGGAATCCGCAAATACGGATGACATGCGGATGCCTTTCCGCATGTCTTCCGCATTTTTTGCGGATCCATAGACTTTCATTGTGCTAAGGACCGCAATTCGGGAGAAAAGTAGGACAGGAGGATTTCTTTATGCAGACAGTCGGAACGGACACACGGATGCGGACATCACACGGTGTACTGTCCGCATTTTTTCGGGACCCATTGAAATGAATGGATCCGCATCCTATCCGCAAAATTGTCCGCAATTGCGGAAAGGATGCGGACACATTATACGGACGTGTGAATGAGGTCTTAGTGTGTAGATACTTTAATGGAATTAGTTCCAATACTAAAATATATCATATTCCCCTTCATTAAGTTATTTAGTGATGTCTATACCCCTTTGGATAGCGGTGGATGTGCCAAATTTATGTAGAGGCACTAAAAACTAAAGTCTAAATCTACACCAGCTCCCTTGCAGGCGTAGAGTTAGACCATTTTCTACTCCTAAAAGAGGCATAAAAAATGATAAAGGAGATGGGCCTAAGGCCCGCCCATGCCACGTCCCCTTTTTTTAGACCTGGCATGAGCAGAGAAAAGTCGCAGATTGCAGCGCAAATAACCTTTCCACCTCAATATGCGACAGATATACACCAAAAAGTGGCATATATCTGTTTGGACCCCCTTAGTTTTGGAACGGAGAGCTCAGCTCCATTGAAGACATCTTCAGGGTAAGATGTGTCTTGTCACAATCACCTCTCTTTGTATCATATGGGCGTTGGCCGAGTGCCCTCTTGAGCACTGGTCGACGGAGACTGCCCATTTGTTGATGACACTCTGTGACTGTTACTTTGCTTAAAGAGGACCATTCACCACTCCTGACATGCCTGTATTAATATCTTCATGCATTCCCCATGTGATAACAATTCTGGAACATCTATTCTTAGGTCTGTATGTTGTACCATTCCTTTATTATTTCTACTAGAAGTTATGACTGTATTGCTATTATCCTTCAGTAAGGATACAGAGGGGAGGTAACAAGTTGGGGGTGCGTCCCTGCATACATGAATATGGCAGCACTGATTGGATAGAGTGAGTCTGTGCAGGTACACACCCCCAACTTGTCACCTCCCCTCTGTACCCTTACTGAAGGCTAATTGCAAATCAATTGTAACTTGTAGCAGGAATAACAAAGGAACGGCACAACATAGAGTCATAAGAATAGATGTTCCAGAATTGCTATTACATGGAGAATGCATGAAGATATTAAAACAGGCATGTCAGGAGTGGTGAAAGGTCCTCTTTAATCTTTGTCTTTGTAAATATCTTTTATCATAATTTAGCAAATTTTTTATCCACTTAAGTCGTATCAAGACCATTTTTTCCTGAACTTCCATCTCACGGTAATACACTGACCAAATAATGGGCATGTGAAAGAGGCTTTAGGGTGCTATTACAAGTGCCAGTTGGTGGCCACAAGTCCAGCAACTGCTTTGGCTTATTCACACAGTCAGGCTTGTCCACGCTTCTATTTTTCATTGACAGCACATGGACCCATGTGTCTATTCAAACATCAGTTTTTTTTACTGACCAGTACAAAAATCACAGACACATGCACTACTTTAGTCCGTGATGCAGACCAAACACGCCCATTGAAGTCTATGGGTCCGTGAAAATCATGGACAACACTTATGGTATCCGTGGTTCATCAGTTTTTCATAGAAGAAAGATCGGAAATGCTCTTGAAATTAATTTTCAGCTGAGCAACGTCCAGGAACTATGGATGACACACGGAGGGTAAAAACGGACACATGGACCATCACGGACATCTTCAGGGATTAAGGACACTTTTTTTACGTATGTAATACTGACATGGAAATGTGAACGAGGCCTCAGTGTTCGGTCAGTGATTTCCATCAGTGATTTTGAGCCAAAACCAGGCGTAGCTTTAAACACAGAACAGGTGCAGATCTTTTTATTATACCTTGTGTCTATGCAGCCTCCGCTCCTGGTTTTGGCCCAAAATCACTGATGGAAATCCCTGACTAAAAAAATGATGTGTCAGTAATGTTTTACCCGTGGTCCCCAAGTTGCTTTTAAAGAGGACCTTTCATGGTTTTACATAATAGTAGGTTACTTTACTTGCAGGGTACCCCCCGCTGATGCTGCTCCTGCGCCCCGCTCTGCCCCCCTGTATTTTTCGCGCTCAGTATGTTAATACTGAGCATCGGTACAGTGAGGAGGAGACGCCCGGGTTTCTCAATGGGCGTCTCCTTCCCCTGGCTGTGCCGCGATCCAATCACATTGGAGAACGTCACAGCCAAGGAGTTTTTTTTCTCCCTGGCTGTGACGCAAAAAATACAGGGGGGCAGAGAGGGGCGCAGGAACGCTATTTTGAAAAACCTGGGCAGGTGCCCTGCAAGTAAAGGTATTTACCTACTATTATGTAAAACCATGAAAGGTCCTCTTTAATCATGCCATAAGGCATATATATATATATATATATATATATATATATATATATATATATATATATATATATATATATATATATATATATTTAGCTTATCTCCTTTTTAGTGGTTAAAAAAAAATGTACCTGCACACAGTGCAAACCTATAAGCAGAAAGTCTGCATGAAAAATGTGATAAACCACACATAAACCCACATTATTTATTGTGGTTTTTAGTGCAAATTTTTGGTTCAGAATATCTGTGTATTTTAACAACCCCTTTAAAGTCTATGGTGACTTTGCCATACAAACAATTGACATGCTGCAGTTTTTAGTAGCCACACAGCAGGTTTACTTCTGCAGATAAAAAAAAATACACACCTTGCACATGAGGTCTACAAAACGTTTTGGTGCAGCCTCAGCCAAACAGGAAACAAATCCTGACCCAACCAGAAGCCTAGTAACTTGGTTGAACAGAATTATAGGGATTGTGTTGAGATTAACGTGCATAATGAAGCATTCATCTGAAACTAGCATAAAATCTTAGGCTGTTGCCTCGCATTCAGGCTTTTGATGCTGTTTTTGAAGCCAAAATCAGGTGTGGACCATAACAGGAGATCAAGTATACAGGGCAGACCCGCTTCTCCACTTTATTCAATCCACTCCTGGTTTTGACTTCAAAAACTGCATATAAAAACCTGAACGAATGTCCGTACCATTACAGACTAATTTCCAAGTGAAGATTCTGCTCTGCTGGACACATAGCACATAAACAGAATCAGGGCAACCATTTCATGTTTTACACCCTAGAGGCATGAATTCAATCAAGAACATTCAAATGGAATGTGCCAGTGAGAGATGAGAAAGAGTCACCCAGAGGAATTAGTCCCAGAGGAGCTAGTATGGTGGACAGAGGTCTGATAACTCCCTGTGCTAGGAGACGTTTCGAGCACATCCCTGGGCTTGCTAAAGTAAGAGTGACCACATTTCTTCTACAAATGGATTTTGAGAGCGTGGTATGCTTTTTTGGTCAAGGTATTCTTCTGCAAATGGTCTGAAGAGTAAATTAGCTGTTCTGTGCAAGCGCAGAAGACGCTCCATCAAGGGCCAGCACAGTAAGAGGTGATGTGGGGGAATCACGCCACAACCACCCCGCACCCTAAGGACACATCGGCCAACGAGTGATAATGTTTACGCAGCCCACAAATAGAGACACGGGGACCTTCTCCTGTGTGGTGGGGGTAAGTTGTGACCTGGCATTCAGATGTATGTCACCCAAGAAATAGATTAGGAGCTTATAAATTGTGTTACAAATTGCCCAGCCCCTTTAAAATACTTTCTAATTATCGACAAGTGATCCTTCATTAGTGGGCTACTTAATTCAATTAAAAGCAAAACGTGAGCATGTGCCCTGCTGGTATGTATTTCACACAAATAGTCAGGCTTATTATACCACACATATCGTAGAGAAAATAATCAGGCTTTAGGGTGCTATGAAGAAATCAGATTCTAGACAATAAGGTCAGGCCATTAAGCTGAACCATCCCATACATCAGCATACCACCTGAAAGTGAATTTAGCCCTGGTAACTTACCAGACAGGAGTGCAGATAAAGCTCCCTGATTGTGAGGATCTGATTTGCAGAGCATTAATATATATGAGCGGCATAGCATATTGTCATAAAGCTGTTAGCGAAAGAAATATGATTTATGAGCCTGCAAAATTCTTATTAACAGGGCACAGCCATAGCGGTGGGTTAAATATATTTTTTATTCTACGGTTCCATACCAGCAATGCTTTAGCAGGGAAATGTGCTAGTGACAAGAATATTGATTTATAGGGGTCTGTTTCACATGACGGGGATTTCTACTTAGTTTGCAATCAAGGCCAGGATTTCAGGTAGATTGAGTATTTGCTTTAGGAAGGAAATCAGTAAAATAAAACATCTGCACCTGCTTGAAAACTGCATATACACGATCTAGGCTGTAGAAGTCAGCCATTTTGAGGGCAAGATACGTATATAATACACCGTATTGTATATTCCTATCATACACCATCAATGTGTGGAGGGAATGGGTCCTACTGCTGAGGTCGAGAACAGAGTTGCACCATTGTAGACTGAGGCCGGCTTCACATCAACGCTATTTTTTTTCTGTTGTTCTGCTCCATTAGAGGAAATAATGGAAGCACCCTATAGGAAACACAACTGACCCAAACAGAACTGAAAAAACTCCACTGACTACAATGTTTTTTTTTTTGCCAGATGAAAAAGTCCTGCAAGGAGGTAGTTTTCATCCAGTCTTTTTAACAGAATCTAAGACAGAGGCCCCAAACAGAACCTCCAACGCAGATGTGAACTCGCCCTTTATCAATCATGCACAGAGCCCATGTTTATGACTAAGGCTACTTTCACACTTGCGTTGTAAGGATCCGTTTGTGAGATCCGTCACAGGCTCTCATAAACGGTCCAAAACTGATCAGTTTTGTCCTAATGCATTCTGAAAGGAAAAGAATCCGTTCAGAATGCATCAGTTTTGCTTCAGTTCAGTTTCCATTCCGTTTTGGAGGCGGACACTAATGCTGCTTGCTGCGTTTTGGTGTCCACATGAAGAAACTGATCCGTCATGACTCACAATGTAAGTCAATGTGGACGGATCAGTTTTCTCAGACACAATAGAAAACGGATCCGTCCCCCATTGACTTTCAATGGAGTTCATGACGGATCAGTTTGGCAATTTAAATGATAATACAACGGGATCCGTTCAGAACGGATGCAGACGGTTATATTATCATGATGGAAGCATTTTTGCTGATCCATGACAGATCCAGCAAAAACGCTGGTGTGAAAGTAGCCTAAGTGCTGTGTCTTCATTGGGGTGATGCTCATGGGGTTATATAGCCCTCTCCTCTAGCTCATATCAGGCCGATCCTCATGGATAGTTGTTGAGGTACTTTATCCTGCTTACTGTCTATTCATGTTGATGTATTGTTATTTTTTGCCCAACCCCCCGCATTGTTCATTGCCCATATTATGTCTGTAGGGCACTTCCTGGATATCAAGAGGTAAGGGTGCAAGTAGGCCCCTGACTGGAGCAGTTTTTACTCCTCTTTTCTGCCTGTTTTCAGGCATAAATTATTGTAAATTTGTTGAAGTCCCAGCCCCAACCACCCCCAAGTGATGAGGACAGTGTAAAAACGCCCATGGGACACAATTTTGCTGCATAGCCATTTAAAAAAGTTGTATAAAGGGGTCTTGAGACTATCTTTATGCCAAAAACTGCCATACATTTTTTTGCAAATGATCCCAATTTTGTGAATTTTGGGTAATAGTTATTTTTCTAGTGGACATGAGTTTGGAGGATTATTTGTATATAGGTTTTATATATATATATATATATATATATATATATATATATATATATATACACACACACACATACACATACATATATATATATATATATATATATATATATTTGTATACATCTAGCGTGCTCACTACATGCACTCTGGCACTCTGAACAGACACTCTGTATTGCTTAATTTCACCTGGTGGTGGAGCTGCAGAGAAACTGAACAATGACTGACCAGTTCCCCCACAGATCAGAGCTGTAATCAGCTTTAGGCTTCATTCACACGACTGTATGTGTTTTGCGGTCCGCAAATTGCGGATCCGCAAAAAAAACGGATGACGTTCCGTATGGCATCCGTGTCCGTTTTTTTTGCGGATCCATTGTAACAATGCCTATCCTTGTCAGCACAACGGACAAGAATAGGACATGTTCTATCTTTTTTGCGGAACGGAAATGCGGACATACGGAAACGGAATGCAAACGGAGTACCTTCCGTTTTTTTTGCGGACCCATTGAAATGAATGGTTCCACATACGGTCCGCAAAAAAAACGGAACGGACACGGAAACAAAATACGGTCGTGTGAATGAAGCCTAATGTAAAGAAACCCTTCTAATGAGTAGAAAAAGAAAGGAAAGCATCCCTTTAATTTATGTACCCATAAATTTAAGAGATGAATCTCAATCTCAAGACAAGTTTTTCCACCCATTTCAATGACAATTATGTGATGATAGGCTCGTGAAGCAAAAACATATGATAAGCTCTACAGAAAAAGAAATCAGGACGTGCCAGAAAATACCGTAAACGAATTCATAAAGTTATGAAAATGATCCAAAAGTAAATGAAACACGAATGGATTCTCTGAATGACACACAAGAATAATGGTAAGCTTTTCAGATACATAAAACTGCTTTTTGAAGCTACTGACTACTCTCCTTCTGGCTCTTCAGGGGCTTGCCCATTTCACAATGGGTGACAGGAAAAGGATAAACAGCAACATGACCTTAAAGTAAAAAGGCAAATTTCAACCCTAGAACATCATGTCCATTTTTTACTCTGAATATGTGGAAAACATATGCAGATTAATCTCCTAACATATTGGTATAGCGGTAAGAGCTTTAAAAATACACAGAGAGATACACAGAGGTGGAAAATGAACAAGGAAAGAAACCGATTCTTGCCCAATAGAACAACTGGTGGCCCAACCTCTACCAGGTCAGCAAGAAAGGTAAATGGAGTGTGGCCATGCATGTGCGGATTGCTCTCGGTTCACTCGGGCCCCCATTCTGGAGATAGGAGTGGGTCCCAGAGATGGTATGGTGAGACCTTCATCTATCAAATATTTATGGCATATCCTATCACGTGAACAACACGTGCCACAGGGAACTGAAGACTCCTGATATTACTGGACATTGCAAAGGGTGTCATTGACATAATGGGTCTGTGGGGTTCTCAGTGAAGCATCAAAAATAACAGAAACCTGATAGAAAAATGATAATTACACTCACCGGTAATTTGATTTTCCAGAAGTCCATGACAGCACCAGGAGAGAGAGGGTCCGCCTCCCAGGACAGGAAACCCACAGATATAAAAAAGGAGGAGCCTCTCCTATCCTCAGTGGTTTTTCAGAGAACGAGAAGCTCGCCGAACCTTCATCATCCAGACTACCATGATCGATCCGATTGCCGGATGAACTTTGCTTCCTGCTTATGTTTAACAGCCTTTTCTTATACTTTCTTCTCTCTTTTTTTTTTTTTTTTTTTTTTTTTGATGCACACCCGTGAACAACCAAGACCATCACCAATATCAACCGAAAGAAGGGTGGGAATAATAGGTGCTGTCATGGACTTCTGGAAAATCAAATTACCGGTGAGTGTAATTATCATTTTTCCGATCGTCCATGACAGCACCAGGAGAGATCACAGAGAGTGTCTAGGGTGGGACCACTGCCTGGAGAACCTTACGACCAAAGGACAAGTCAGAAACAGAGGAAAGATCAAGTCTATAGTGCCTATAAAACGTGTGAGCAGAAGACCAAGATGCTGCTTTGCAAATATCCAATATGGATGCTTCTGCCTTCTCCGCCCAAGAAGTAGCTATCGCTCTAGTCGAGTGAGCCGACCATCCTAAGGGAACCGGTTCCTGTAGGGAGACATAAGCTAAACAGATAGCCTGCCTTATCCACCTAGCTACAGCACACTTGCTGGCCGATTTCCACTTATTTGCCCCTGTGAACTGAACAAACAAGGAAGAGGACTTCCTCCATCCCCTAGTGGCCTCGAGATAGGCTAACACTGACCTTCTAACATCCAGGCAATTAAATTCTACCTCCCTAGGGTCCTTGGGATTATCACAGAAGGATGGAAGAACTACCTCTTGAGATCTATGAAAATCTGTCACCACCTTAGGGAGAAAGGCTGGGTCCGGTCGAAAAGAAATTCTATCACCCTGAATACGCATGTATGGAGGGTTGATGGATAGTGCCTGTATCTCACCTACCCTACGGGCGGAGGTAATGGCTACCAGGAATACACATTTCAAGGTCAGATTCTTAATAGAAATCTCCGATAACGGCTCAAAGGGGGGATAAACAAACGCCCTGAGAACCAGACCCAAATCCCAGGCTGGAACCCTGGGAACTGACACTGGTCTACGTCTGTAGACGGCTCTGCAGAATCTAGCAATCAGGGGGTGAGATGCCAAGCTTGTGTCAAATAGCACGCTAAGTGCCGAAATCTGAACTTTCAGAGTGCTAAGCGCCAAACCCCTATCCAAACCTTTCTGAAGGAAATTTAAAATATCCGGAATACAGAGGGGAATGGAAGGAGTAATGGGAACCCCTAGAAACCTTAAGAAGACTGACCAAACCCTAGCATAAATGTCCCTAGTCACTTTCTTCCTACTGCCCAGAAGGGTAGAGACTACCGGCTCAGACAATCCCTTCTGAATTAGAAGAGACCTTTCAAAAGCCAGGCCGTCAAGTGTAATCCCTGTACCTGAGGATGGTTCACCGGACCTTGATATAAAAGATCCGGAATTTCCAGAAGAATCCACGGGTCCCTGACCGACAGGAGTCTCAACCAGGTGAACCATGCTCGACGTGGCCAGAATGGGGCTATCAGAATTACCAAGGCCCTGTCCTCTCTTTATCTTTTTCAACACCCTGGGGACTAACTGCAGAGGAGGAAAGGCGTATAGGAGACCCTTGTTCCAAGGCTGAAGGAACGCGTCTACAGCAGTGGGATGTTCCCCCAGACATAGGGAAAAGAACTTCCTTACTTTCCTGTTGGACCATGTGGAAAATAAATCTATTTCCGGCAGTCCCCAGAGATCTATGATCTTGGAAAAAACAGTCTGATTCAGACACCATTCCTTCTGGTCTAGCTTGTGTCGAATCTGCCTTCCAATTGTCTACCCCTTTGATATGGATGGCCGATAGGGACAATATCTTCCCTTCTAAGATGGAGAAGATCTGATTGGCAATATCCTGCAATTCCCTGGACCTGGTAACTCCCTGATGATTTAGATAGGCTACCACTGAAACATTGTCCGAAAACACTTTTAAATGCCGATCTCGCAGAGAGGGAGCAATCTGCTGTAGGGCTCTCAAGACTGCAGCTAGTTCCTTCATGTTTGAAGAAGTCCCCAAGTCTGAGCGGTCCCAGGGCCCCTGAAAAAACCTGTCCTGAACATGAGCTCCCCATCCATAAGGGCTGGCATCGGTGGTCACGACTAAGGGATCTACCACTCTCCATGGAACTCCCTGATCTAAATTCCTCCTGTCCAACCACCAACCCAGAGCCTGGCGGGTGTCTCTGGAAATGAGGATCTTGGAGTCTAACTGATTCAGATCCCCCCTCCAGGATTGAAGAATCTCCCATTGAAGACCTCTGGAATGAGCCTGAGCCCATAATACCGCAGGGATGCAGGATGTTAAGGTACCCAGTATGGACATAGCCTTCCTGACTGGGACTAAGGGATGCCGTACCAGATTTTGGACAACTGACCTGACTTTGTCGATCTTGTCCAGAGGCAGAAGAGACTTCTGAGACCTTGAGCTCAACAGAATGCCCAAGAATCTCTGCGTCTGTAGGGGAATCAACCTGGACTTCTCTTTGTTCAAGATCCATCCTAATGACTCCAGGATCTGTATAACCTGATTCACCTGAGAAATACAAACCTGTTCTGATGAGGCCACTATTAAAAAATCGTCCAGGTACGGAATAATTAAAATGTCCTTCTCCCTGCTGTGAGCCGCCATTTCCGCTATCAACTTGGTGAAAATGCGGGGAGCCATTGAAATCCCAAAAGGAAGTACCTTGAACTGGAAATGCCTCACTTTGCCTCTCATCCGAAGGGCAACTCTGAGGAATTTCTGATGATCTTGATGAATCGGCAGATGATAATACGCATCCTTTATGTCCAACACGACCATGTAACAGTCCCTGTACAAAAGGTCTACCACCGATCTCAAGGTCTCCATCTTGAATTTTCGGTATCTTAAATATCTGTTTAGATTCTTTAAGTTTATGATCGTCCTGAAATCCCCATTGGGCTTCTTTACTAAAAAAAGATTTGAGTAGAACCCCGATCCTTCTTCTCCTGGTGGACAGGGGATTAAAGCACCCTTCTCTAACAAGGACCTTACTTCGTTTTCTAACACTTTCTGTTTCCCTACTCCTATCTCGGAGACTAAAAACCTTTCTGGAGGGGAATGAGAAAATTCTAGTCTGAAACCATCTCTTAAAGAATCTAATATCCACAGACTGTTGGATATTAGGGCCCAGGAAGGGAGGAAGTTTGTTAACCTTCCCCCCACCCTGGCGTCATTGCGAATCCTTCCTAGGTCCGGGGTTCTGCCCCTTAAACAAGAACCCCCTGGATTTGGACGAGGAAAACTTCCATTTATTATTCTTTTTCCCGGGGCTCTTATCTCTCCCAGAAAATCTTCTGTTTTGACGAAAGGAATTAAACTGTCTACGATAGTTAGTAGGGAACCCCTTCTTCCTATCGCCTGCCTTCTCCAAAATATCATCCAAAGCAGATCCAAACAAAAAAACCCCCTCATTACACAGTCGGGTTTTAGAAGCTACATCTCCCGACCAACCCTTTAACCAAAGGGCTCTGCGGGCAGAATTAGCTAAAGAAGCGGATCTGGCCGACAGCCTAACAGCGTCAACAGAAGCATCTGCCAAAAAAATCGGCGGCTTTGGCTAAGGCAGGTATATTCTCCAACAACTGTTCCCTAGGTACCTTCTCCTTGATCTGGGACTCAAACTGCTTAATCCATAATATAAGGGCCCGGGCAGTGCAGGTGGCGGCAATATTGGGCTTAAAGGACGCACCAACCGATTCCCATGTACGTCTAAGGAAGCTATCTGCCTTCCTGTCCATTACAACCTTCAGCTGACCTAAGTCATCAAATGGAAGGGAAGTTTTGCGGGAAACTTTGGCAATAGGACCGTCGATCTTAGGAGCATGATCCCAAAATTGACAGTCCGCTACTTCAAAGGGGTATTTCCGCTTAACTGAAGAGGGTATGAAACTACGCTTGTCAGGATTTCTCCATTCATCAGAAATGAGAGCGGAGACATTTTTATGAAGGAAAAAGGACCGCTTCTTCCTCCCCTCTAACCCTTCAAACATGGCATCCTGTACCGAAAGGGTCTCCTTTGGATCCTCAAAATTCATCGTGGCTCTGATGGCTTTGAGAAGTTGATCGGTATCCTGAATAGGAAAAAAGGGTTTTCCGCCTCTTTCCTCATCTGATGAAGAGTCCGTATCCAACTCGCCACTCTCTAAGGGAATCCCCTCTTCCTCAGAAGAAGAAATATCCGAACACAGTAATGGGGACCTATCTCGGGACTTATGCTGAGATCTTTTAGATTTTAAGGCATTCCCGACTTCCTCTCTAATTAGCCTTTTCATGCATCTCATCATCAATGGCGATTCCGCCGCAATGGTGTTTTCAATACACTGAAGGCAAAGGGCCTTAGTATAAGCAGCCGATAATCTCACTTTGCATAATCCACATTCTTTATGTTTTGTTTTTGAGGACGCCTTTTTTGGTTTGTCCTGAAAAACAACATACTGTCATAAGGAAACTGATTGAATAGCATATATTGCCGTACATACCCTCCAACCATACCACAGGAGCAGGGGTAGACTGATCCCTCTGGTCACTTGGATTCTCCATGACCCTTGAAACGCCTGGATTCGGACCTTCCCGACAAGAATCCTGGGCTACTTGCTGGCTTATTCCAACTGACGTCTGTCACCTCCTGCGGCTCCCCAGTTTATGAAGCCCGCTTCCCACGTGTATCTCCCCTTCCTGGGGATAGCGTGCTTCCTGCGCAGACTCCGCCCCCTCCGTACGTCACTCGCGCGCCTCATCGGGGGTACGCGCATGCGCGCTACAAGCCTCACACGCGCACACACCCGAACAGGGACGCTGCCCGTCCAGATATCCCGCTCACCGGTGGGGGGGGGGGGCTGTACGCCGAGCGGGTCAGGGATCTTCTGGGTGTGTGGAGCGGGGAACTCACCCGGCGCACACCTCAGCCAGCAACAAGGTGCCGGAGAGAAACTACCCCCCATCCTGGCACACCAATACCTGTAGGTGAAAACGCTTCCTAGGACAGGAAACCACTGAGGATAGGAGAGGCTCCTCCTTTTTTATATCTGTGGGTTTCCTGTCCTGGGAGGCGGACCATCTCTCTCCTGGTGCTGTCATGGACGATGGGAAAAAAAGTAATATAAATGTGAACCAAAACAGAGCTCTGGACAGATTAGGAGAACCAGAAAGTGGAAAAGACTCCCACTGAACTCAGCAGTGTAATCATCATGTGGATTGGATGAAGCTCTCCTCTAAAGACATTTAACCTCATATAAGCATAAAGAAGTGTAAAAGGATCATCATTACTTGCCTTCACCAGACACAGAATGATGGCTAAATGAGAAGCTGCCACTGGACCGTAACTGGGAACATGCGGAGTGGTAAACCAGAACAGGTTTCTAGTTAGCATTTCAGGGTGATCACTTGAATTGTTATGTTCTCAGACTATTTAAGCAATCAGAAGATACACAGCCGAGGAGCTCTCATCAATCACCTTAGTCCATAGAGACTACCCTATAGCTTTGAACCTATACATTAATTACTGTGTCAACTGATTGATACTGCCTACAATATCGCAAAGATAAAGGAAACGCATATATACTGCCAACACGGACCATATGTGCATGGACAGATCAAAATGAAAAGAACAGTTAATAAACACGTAAAATAAATGAGAAAAAGGCACTCTGAGATATGTAAAAGTATTAATTCATAGATTTATTATATCCTAATACTGAAAAACAGAGGCTGCAATAAAGTGATATCTACTTATTGAAACAGACTGGAATGCTTTTTAACAATGAAATACAGATAAAGACAGATAACTAACTATAAGAACCAGATACAATGGAAAACAGATACAGTCCATAAAATAATAATGCAAACCCAAGAGACATGCCAAGGCTAGGTTTAGAGGAACACAGATTACACATTAGTAAAGAAGTTGACTTAGGCTACCTGAACATGGCTGCAGGCTTCAAAATAGAAAATTCACACTTTTTTGTGCAGATTTCCATACCAAATCTGAACCAAAAACTGCATGTGTTACATGTGGTTTTTGGTGCGGATTTGATGCAGATTTTCTGCACATCTTAATCTTGCATGGAAAGGTGAAATCTGAACAAAAAAAAAAAATAAAAAATGCACAAACAACTGACATGCTGCGGATTTCAAAATCCATGGAGCAAGCAAATTTCCACACAGAAAAAGAGGACATGAGACACTGTATTACGCTGCATATTTTTCCACATGAGAATCCACACAGGAAAAACCATGTGTATCCCGCAATGTGTGCAAGGAGCCTTACTGTGGTGTATGTAAGTGTAGGACAATCTCACATTACAGGAAGCAATGGCTACAGAAATAAATAGAAGACGATGGTATAGTGAGCAGAGGGTCATTAACCAGGACACTTCAGCAGTGCTGATGGATTGGTGCTCGAAGGCTCTTGCATTAAGTATGTATTCTCACTATAAAGACCTGATATCAAAAAGGATTTTATTTCTAGGATGACTCAACTTTACTAAGAACCTCATACAGGCGAAAGAAATTACTGGACAGAACTGGAAAGATACAAGCTGCACCAGCGATTGCTATCTATACAGACTTCTCCATGAACAAAGCCACTGCCGAGGTACAACCTACCTCCATTCAGCACCTCTTACCTGGATTCACTATTTTACAGGTTACATATAGTGTTTAATACCGCTGACAATATACATAATGCAAGAACTCCTACATGAAATATCAGTGCCATGTATGTCTACATTATCCTAAGTCTTCACAGAATCCACCACAGACACATTAGAGTGCCACCTATTATAAGGCTTTGTAATCAGTGCATAAACTGCAAGATTTTATGTTTTTTTAATATAGTTGGTGACATGGAAAAATAATAATAACCGCCAAAAGTACTTTAAAAATATATTTAACATGATTTAAACAATATTGTAGGTCATTTCTTGATGGCACATTTCCTTTAAGGTGTTCCTATTAATATGTTACACATTAAATGTAGTACTACCAGAACCTGTGTGCCTAACATGCTTTTTTGGGTCCATCAACATCCACCTGCCTCATCCCTTTGTAAAAATAAATAAGGGTACAACCACTCGGTCAGGTTTTCTGATGCAGATTTGGAAGTCAAAACCAGGAGTGAATTAAAAATAGAGAAGTAGTATCTGTCCTGTATACTTTCTCTCCCCCTATTATCCACTCCTGATTTTGGCTTTCAAAACTGCATCAGTAAAAACCTGAATTTTAGCACTGTGGAATGGAACTTATGTACACTGTAATTTCAGTTAGACACCAGAAAAATGCCGCATGGATAGAATGTGCCCCGAAGATGTTCATTCTCCGAGACAAGGTCCATGGGTACCAACCAACAACAATTACAGAGAACAAAAAGAAAACCTTATTGCTCCGTTGATGACATCTCAGTTAAAGCTGATGAAAAGTGGCATGAACATACTGTACATAGAATCCATACATGCTGCAATATGTGATCTCATTATAGTCCTCTTTCATGGCTTGACTACCTGCGGACACCTACCAGCACACGGAGATTTTGAGGAACGGTTTAGGAAGGGTAAAAACACTAATGAGGGGTTAGTGTAATGAGGCACACAACACTTCAGATCCACAGGGAGGCCCTGCGGGGCAGTTCAGCAGTCATCTGTAGGAGACTTGTTAGCTTGATAAGGGCACTCACCTCAAGCAAAAGCCTACATTCTGGAAAAGACATTTGGGATTTTGATTTTGAAAAACAAGAGACATGTCAGGCTCGGGGACTCACGCAACCAAAAGAAAGAGTAGAGGTAACAAAGGAAAAGTGAAGTGTCTCACCTACATGATAATAAAAAATTCTAAAAAAAAAAAAATACAATCACTTGTAGCCATCTTGGATGCTAACAGAAATCACGCTGAAGGTATGATGACACCTGCAGAAAAAATGCAGGATTACAGAAAAAACTGTTGTAAAATACATATGGACTTAATACTGAAAGACATTTGGGTAGGTTTACCATTGTAATTCTGGTCTAAACACAATTACAAATCTGGATTTGAGCATTTGCCACCCATTTATTGTTTTAAAAATGAATTAATTTAATCAACAGAATGTTTTTTTACCCTTCTGTAATATCATCCATCTCTGAAGAAATAAAAACTGTCCACACCAATGCAATATAATGTAACAGGTGCCCAAGCTCATCCTCACAGCCATGTTTCACCAGCAGTGACTGGCCAATAAATGAAGTAACGCAGGGGTGGAACTACCATTGTTGCAGGGGCTCGAGTAGCAGGGGAGCCTGGGTCATCAGCTGGGTGTGACCTCAACCTTGACGGAAGATAGACACAGCTGCCGGACTCAGGCCCGAGCTTGTCTGCTGTTTCTCTCATCCATTATTTCCCGGGCCTCCCCAGCTCAGCAGCCGTGATCTGCTTCATTCATCAGGGGACTGAGGCTAAGTGAGTATTATAAAGATGGACACTAAGGGGGCATAACTAGTGCAAGGGGGCACTATGGGGCCAGCATTACTGTGTGGTGGAAACTAGTGGCATAATTACTGTATGGAGCCATCACTACTGTAAGGGGAGCACTAAGGTGGCCTAACTACTGTGTGGGACACTAAGAGTATACTGTAAAGTAAACTCTACTGCTCTTCCTTTTCAGTGCTAGTAAGTTAATTTTCATATTTTTTACACGACTGGGTGTGTGGGTTGTATGGCATGCATGGCCTTCATTAGCCACGGGAAGGAAGAGTAGATGCGAGGAAGTTGCTGGTGGAAGGGGGGAGGTGGAGTTTTTAAAAAAATTGCTACGGGGCTCAGCCTTTTCTTGTTATGTCCCTAGAGCACATCTTCCTATAAAACAACAGGAAATCACAGACAAAAAGCACTAATCCCACCAATCACCATATCCCTGGCATGCAGTAATTTATCTGCATGTAAAGTAAAAAGAACCACTGGTAAACAATGTAAAACAAATGGCAAACACCTCGATCTGCAGACGTTTGGACAGTGCTTAGTTCATCAAATAATTGTGGCCACGGTTCATAAATGGTTGTGGTTCATGTCTTGGTGGACCTGTAGACTTACTGTCATGTTATATGGAAACCTTTCAGTGAACTAAACATTTTCTGATGAGCTTCCAAAACTGCAACGCCCCCAAAAGATTCCAAGAAACCTCCAAAATAACCATAAGCCATAGAAAGGGCGATATTTATGACTTCTCATATTTATGGGTGCCTAACTTGTGTTTATGCAGGGAGGACATGAAGCATACGGCTAGGGAAGGTTCAATTAAACCAAAGCCCCGTACTCCCATAAATTTTCACCATCTTTTGTTCCTAATCAGAGATTTGTTTGTAAAATCAGCCATCTGCACATCCCAATGCCAGGTTTTATTTGCTCCTATCACAATAGCTATAATTCAGATTGGTATTTATTCCCATTTATTCATGCGGAAAGGTTGCCTCTCCTTTTTATGGCAGTTAAAGGTTAATGAAGGGAGGAATAAAGCTCTTGTGAGGAATGGCGCTGTTTATGAGACCCCAGTGTTCCAACATGTCCATAAATCAATGCCGAATTAATGTTTACTCTGGAATAAAGATGGAGCACACTTCCCTCCTTGTTCACAAGTTATATATATATATATATATATATATATATATATATATATATATATATATGAGGACAGACAATTTCACAGTTCACACAATATAAAATTACCATAGTCATTGCATTATTACATGCACGGTGACAGCTAATTGCACCTCCTCATTGAAGGTGTATGATCTCATTGGAGGTGCATGATTTAGCTTCGTACTTCCACAAAAAATCTTCAAAAAATGCTTCAAACAAATGAAACGCTAGAAGGTAAATCAGCGGTTTAAATGGGCTCCATGTGTTATGCTTTCTAATAGGGTGGTTTCACACACTTCAGGTAATTTATTAAGAGTAGCAATTATATATCATACATAAACATCTTAATCTTTGGTCCGCTGGCATTCAACAAGTCACAATTATGAAGAAACACACGCCTCTTAATAACTGTGGCACATCTCAGAAAGCCAATGCGCCAGAACGGAAATCTACGCAAGCTAGGAGCTGTTGTAGATTTCAGGTATAATTTACAGCTCGCCATGTCCACTATTTTGAAAAGTCGTGATCACAGCTCAAAACCTCCAAATAGCCTTAAATTTTTGTGGGACTTGGAGCAAAATGTTTTTGTTTTTTTTTTTCTTTCTGACACCTTATAGTCATTTTAGTCAAAACATTGCACCGGTTAGCTATAAGTTAATAGGAGGTTATGAGATGTACTACAAACATCGCACAATGTTAAATCTAACACTTCTGTCTTGAGAGGTTACTCCACTTTTTGTGCCACCACTTTACTGGAGTAAAAACAGCAACAATTTTTTAAAGTTTCAAAAATATTTTTATTTTTTAAGTCCATGGAGTGATAAATCTGGAGTGAAACTAATTAACATAACTAAAAACTTTACCACCCACTTTTGAAAACTGGAGTGGTTAAAAAATGTGTAAAACCCAAAAATCATAAACCTCTCTTTTGCGACTTTCTATTTTATTGATAAATTCCCTCTAATGTTTCTGACTAAAGTGACATATATCTTCAATAACTAATGGCTTATGGGTCTCATCATGGTTAGCTATATCTCCACATGTCCCAGCATTCTACAAGTAGGCACAGTACAGGGCACCTTTTTGTTTTGTTTTTTAATTTGAGGGTCTCCTCATTATGTAAACCATCTGGCAGAGTTTGCTGCAACAGTTTTGCTATTCTCCTTCTAATCTTCTGGTGAAACCAACAAAGGTAACATATTCTGAGGAGTTAGAATCCAGTTAGTCAGTTCTGGTGGCCCCATGGGTGAGACTTGCCAATAGTATACATAGTTACCTAGAACTATTTTGGGATAAGTGACAGTTTCTTTTTGCCTAGCCCTTTCAATGCTGCAGCCATGACTGTTCACTCCATCAGAATTTTACGTTATCTGACAATCTCCTGAATCAGAGAAGGTGACAGATGGTGTATAGTAATCCGGAGAGGTATAGGGTAATGCATAGGATGCACCGTCTGTCTCACACAAACATCACACATCTCGCACCAAACTTGTTCTGACCATGTTCCATCAAACATTAGGCCAAGTGCCCTTTAGATCATTACAGGAATCAATGAATCTCTCAGAACTGTAAAGGGCAAGTGTCAATTCTAATGTGATCACGTCACTGCGGTCTTCTCATGACATCTGTACACATTCGGAAAATACGTAGTTCTGGGTTTGGTGGTGCTCATAACTGGTATTAGAGGTTATATGAAATACCTGTGGTGGTCACTGACCTGAAAAGACTGTTGTGACAGGTGGCGGCCTGTTTAAGATCCCTGGTTTAGAATATGATTCTAGATTACCAAATCCCCCATTGTAGTCTATTAACCGGTGTGTTCCAGAAGATTTCATTAAGTTTTAAACATATTCCAACCACTTCTGGTATAGGCCATTCTGGATCCTACAGGAACTCAGTTTAAAAGCCACTTAGGCTACTTTCACACAAGCGTTTCTATTTTCCGGTATTGAGCTCCGTCATAGGGTCTCAATACCATAAAAAAAATGCTTCTGTTTTGTCCCCATTCATTGTCAATGGGGACAAAACGTAACTGAACAGAACAGAGTGCTCCAAAATGCATTCCATTCCGTTTCTTTCAGTCATTGGATGTAGAGGAAGATGGATCCGTCATGACCCACAATGCAAGTCAATGGGGACGGACCCAATTTCTCTGACACAATCTAACACAATAGAAAATGGATCAGTCCCCCATTGACTTTCAGTGGAGTTCATGACAGATCCGTCTTGGCAATGTTAAAGATAATATAACCGGATCCGTTCATAACGGATGCAGATGGTTGTATTATCAGTAACAAAAGCGTTTTTGCTGAACCCAGCAAAAACGCTAGTGTGAAAGTAGCCCTAAAGTATGCATGGAAGACCGGATGAGGAATAAGTCATTACATGCTGTAACAGTATTCAAAACGCTGACAAATTAGTAAACTACAGTATATTAACTAAGAGAAAACACTGCTCTACACTAAGAACACGTAGAAAATGGTGGCTAAGTGGTTAGCACTGTTGCCTTGCAGCCCTAGGATCCTATGTTCAACTCCAACCAGGACAACATCTTCATGGAGTTTGTACATTCTCCCTGTTTTTGTGTTGGTTTTCTCTGTGGTTGGTTGGTTTTCTCCCACACTCAAAAGACATAGTGATGACAATGTAAAACTCTGAAATATGTCAGCGCTATATAAGAGAGTAAAATAATTTAATAAAACACTACCCTAAGGAGAGAGTAAAGTTTTTTTCAAGGTAGAGGCTTCACACATTTGTGCAGATCTGACCTGCAAGTGTCAATTCCATCTGGGAAAGATCAATATCCTACACAGCTAGCTCCAACTTGACAGTCAGAGCTACGGAAAAGACCTAATTCAGAGTGTCAACCTTCAGGGTCACGCGTTAAACTCGGAATGAGGACATAAAATCAATACCATGATATCAATGTGAGGGACAGCTCTACGTTCTGAGGCCAGAGAACATAATTGGTCTATGGTGAAAAGTAAACCTAGAAATGGACAGTATAAAAAGAAACTAAACATGACTGTTTAGCTCCAAACATTTACGGTAGATCATCCTTCAACTTTTCAGGATCACATCAAGAATGACCGTAAATACAACTTGTCCTTTCATTTAAAAATATATACCAGCCAATTCTCTGCATCCCAAATGTTTCTCATCCATGTGAAAGAATATCAAAATGTATTTAAATTATAACTAACTTTTTATACAAGTATAGATCAAAAGTGCAAGTGACCACAAAAACATTTGTAATTTGCTTTATTAGTGAGAAATGTCTAATTCTCATGTTATCATATGTCTACTTCCACCCACTTTGCTAATTGCTTTTCACATTCAGAAATGCCTTAAATGGGGTTTTCAAGATTTTCTGCTTAGGTCATCAGTTTCTGAAAGGTGGCCATTCGACACCAGGAAACCATGCTGATCAGCTGTTTGAGAAGGCACCAGCGCTCGCAGTAGATCTGTGGCCTTCTCTCAGCTTTGCCTAGGCCATGTGATGTTACATTCATCGATCACATCACTTAGGAGCAGCTCTGACCCATGGAAGTGAGGTTAAACTGTGATATCAAACACAACTGTTGTACAGTGTATGGCACTGTGCTTGGTAAACTGAGTGAAGGCTGCAGCACTACTGCCAGCGCCTTCTCAATCAGATGATCTGTGGGGGTCCTGGGTGTCAACCCCCCCACCGATTAGATACTGATGACCTATCCAGAGGTTAAAAAAATCTGTCCAAAAATGATCAGCTCTACAAGATGATCATATAACACATGGCAATGTAGGTCTATGGGGAGGGGAAGGGGGAGGAATGATCAAGAGCACACACACACAGACAAGCAAACTGCTGGAGTCACATGGGCTGAGATATAAACTTCTAAAGTGGTTTATGCACAACCATACAGGTCAGTAGCTCTGTGCAATTTTCTTCATGATCTTAATCCTGCTTCTGAGTGTATCAGAGAAGATTAAAAAGCAGATTCTCCTCTACTTTTTATGAGCAGTTGATAGCAGCTTGTCTCCGCCCACCATGTCTGAAAGAACTGCAAAGTATGGATTCAGCATGCACAGAGGATAACTGCTAAAATACCAGATACAAGTTATATAATGGCAGGAAATAGTATTATTCCTCATGTACACACACTGTACTACTGATGTGATGCAAAGTTTGTTAAAAGGTTGGTGATGTTTTAAGCCTTTGTTGACTCCCTATTATATCCATTTAGAAGTAAATACACAGTCGTGTCCCATTACTATGACCACTTCCTACTTTTGATGTTGACAGTGTGCAGCTCTTGAAGGAAGTCACATACCACTCACCTACCAGGACCTTGCTGTATTCCTAGCCCCCTAGCAGCTGTCCATGCTGCACACGGCAGTCACTCTGGATATTAGCTGATGGTCATTATAATGAGACTCGATTGTGTACATACAATGTGGACAAATAACCGAAAGAAAGGCTTTCATAATTTACTGCAACGTAGTTGTCAAACACCAGAAATCCCCCACAACGTCCAATTAGAACTATTCTCTAGAGCTGAATGAAGTATGTCAAGCCTTTGCAGCATTAATAATCTCTCACAGGGAACGCTTCTCACCTTTTACTCACATTTTATTTTTCTCGTACTCCAGGGAAATTGTGCTGCATGACAACAAAAAGTAAAGAAAAATAAAAAATAAAAAAAACAAACAAAAAAACATAAAACAGCACAGAACATAAGAGAGAGGGTACAAGGACACCAGAAGGCATTCCATATCCTCAAAGAAAACTGTGACAATTGAAACGAGAGCAATTGCCAAGGATAAAAAACGACAATGGGGCAAGTCAGCCACAAAGAAAGAACAAAACAAAGTGCGTGTGTAGGAATACGTACAATTACATACACCCGAAGCACATACTTCGCACCTGAGGATTCTGTTCTAAATAAACATGTGTATACTCTATTCAACATTTATGCATGTAATAAATATGAATGGCGGGAGCACATTACGCTGCTAATTAATTATCCTGAACATTTTCTGGTTGAAGAAGCAATGTTATGTTGATTACAACTATGAGCTGATGATATTCCATGAGGGATGAGACTACCACGATGTGCCAAGACAGAGAATGAAATCCCAAATCCCATGCACATTTCTCTGAAATAGTGATTGACTATGATGAACACCACAATATACGGTATATTTAAAACTGATCTCCATTAGGGTGTGGATACACTTGTTGCGCCACAGTTGTCGCAGCCAGGATTGCAGGAGCATCGCAGTGTAGCAGTGATCCCTTAGAAAGTAATGTGGTCGCAGCGTGAGTTGCACGTATGCCGCCACTGCGACCCCTACATTGCAAATAATCCAGCAGAGTTGGATTTTTGTGATTCAGGGGTCACAGTAGTGGCACACATGCGACCCCATTCATTTCTATATGATCACAGCTACACTGCGATGCCCCTGCGATCCTAGTGACCAGTGTCAACATGTAGCCATACCCTTGTAGATAAGGCATACAGGAAACACTGCCATCAAAGTGCTAAGAACAATGGTGCCAGAGCTGATGCATTTCGAGTGCTGCTCATCTACATGGGTGTCTGGCGGGTTGTATTGTTACCAATACCGGAATTTTAGCTAAATGTTGACTCTCTTGATGAAAAGATAACTTGTGTCAGCTCTACAGTAAAGCCCAGGAGACCCACCCTACAGTTCCATCCTGTAAGCCTCACACTTTTTAAACAAAAGAATGTAGAAAGTCTCCTATGGGCATTACTATTTTAATTTTCTCTTGCTAGCACAAAAGCAAATCACTACATGTGAAAATCATTAAAGGGCATCTGGCAGCTCCATGTAGCCTATAAAACTACTACCAGCAGTGTGCAGAGGACTTATGTGTTTGTACAGCCTCTTTCACACGAGCAATATTTATTGTGTCAGGATTAGAGATGAGCGAACGTGCTCGAAACGAGCACTGTACCGCTCGGCTCCCCTGCGCTCCCATGGGCGCAGGCAGCCGCTTCCGTCCTCCTCACCCGACGGAAGAGACTGCCTGCGCCCATGCAAGAGCAGGGGAGCCGAGCGGTACAGTGCTCGTTTCGAGCACGTTTGCTCATCTCTAGTCAGGATCTGTTCAGGAAAAAACTGATTGTTTTGCACAAAAGTTCAATCAGTTTTATCTGCGATTGCTTTCAGTGTGTGTGTGTGTGTTTTTTCCACGTGGATGCAATCAGTTTTGATGCCTTTTTCATGCGCATGAACAAAAACTGAAGAATAACCATCTACATCTCCAAGTAACCATCAGTGAAAAATGCATTGCATCCGGATGCCTTCCACTTTTCATGCAAGCCCTATTCACTTCAATGGAGCTAGGGCGGCGTGAAAAACACATAATATAGAACATGCTGCAATTTTTCCTGAACGCAAAGATACACACAGACACACTGAAATGAATGGGTCAGGATTCAGTCCGAATGCCATGCATTTACTATACATATTGCAACAGAAAACTCAGCTGCTGCAAAACTACAACTCCCAACATGTCTTGATAGCTGTATGCTGTCCGGACATGCTGGGAGTTGTAGTTTTGCAACAGCTGGAGGGCCGCAGGTTGGGCATCAGTGCCTTAGAGGATATCTATTTTGCCCTGAAAATGCGGATGTGTGAAATGGCTAGTCAAGTGGAGGAACAGTGACTGGGATCAGAGCTCGTAATTCCAAAACACAAAGGCAGGTAAGCCAATTGATTGCACTAACCTATCTTCTATGCATACTGTATGGACTAAACCATTTAATTCAAAAATTTCATTCAGTTCCATTGCTACAGGTGTACAAAATCTAGCCACTAGCCATGCAGTCTGCCTTTACTAACATTTGTGGAAAAATGGATGGTTCTAAAGAGCTCACTGAATACAAGTGTGGTACTGTAACAGTCTTTCACAAGTCAGTTCATGCCATTTCTTCTTTTCTACATATTGCACCATCAACTAGGAGTGGTATTATTGCCGACTGAATAATTTGGGAACCACAGTAACTCAGCCATGAAGTGCAAATCACAAAGTTACAGAGCGAGATCGCCAACTGCTGCAGTGCAAAGTGCATAAAGGTCTGACTTAAGGATGGATGAGTGAATGGGTTCAAATCGATTTGGAATTCAGTCCAAACTTCTCAAAAAGTTTGGATATAGTTTGTTTTTGGCGAACCAACGAGAAAGAGAGTGAGAGAGAGGAGAGAGATAGCATCTATAAGACAAATGTGAGTTTCTGAACCATATATATGCGTTGTGTAAGTGGTACTTTTTCTTATTATGGAGAGCCCATAGTAGGCCACGTAAACAGTATTGTAGGCCAAACGATGACCCTACTAAGCCAAGTACATGTGCATAGAATTGTAGGCCTGGCAATGTGCCTGGTATACAGAGTACTTGTGCGCAGTATTGTTGACCAGCATATACCCCTGTGGGTTTATGGAAAAGATATTTAAATTAGCTTTCCTAAACCTATCTGCTGCTGGCAGATGCTAGACATGATAAATTGCATATAATTTACCCAGAAATCCAGAGGAGTGTAGCCTACTACAGTCGTCACATATATCAACTGGTCTTCATAATAGAAATAGTACCACCCTGAAAGAACTAGTTGAAGATGTGAGGCCAGCTTAGCTATTTTTCTGGCTATGCTCCATAAGCCTATTTTAAAGACAGGAAAGCATCTCTAGTAATCTTCTGTGTGAAAATAACGTAGTGCTCAATGCTGTTGTCTCCTCCTACAACAGTAAGTATAATTATTGCTCCTGCTGGGACAGCTCCTTCTTAGTCACCTGAGGATATAGCATCAGTATGGAGTATCAGCAAGGAAAGACAACACCTTCAGCAACTTTATTCCATTATTTTGAACAATTTTAGACAAAGACACCTCCAAAGTAACCTTCAACAGAATGTGAGACAAGATAATTAGAACATCTTACAAAGCTTACATCTCTCCCATAGTAACACGCAAGCTAGTTCTCTCTAGATGGACAAGAAAATTAGAACCTGCAGGTGTCAGATAGGTTTAGGAAAGCTAATTTGAATATCTTTCCCAGAAACCACAGGGGTCAGTATTGGGCCCTATTCTCTTCAATACATTTATTAATGATATTGTAGAAGGCTTGCACAGTAAAATATCAGTTTTTGCAGATGACACTAAACTGTAATTAACACAGAAGAGGACAGTACACTGCTACAGATGGATCTGGATAGACTGGAGGTTTGGGCAGAAAAGTGGATGATGAGGTTTAACACCTGACAAATGTAAGGTTATGCACATGGGAAGGAATAATTCAAGTTATACATGGCCAAGCAGATGCATTAAACCTAAAAGTACAATGCCAAGTGTCGGAATGAGCGGTGTATAGCATGTCCCCACTGGACTCCTGAGCAGTGGGCACATATTCTGTAGAGTGACAAATGACACTCCTCTATCTTGCAATCTGATGGACGAATCTACGTTACCCGCCGACTACATTTTGCTCACTGTAAAGGTTTGACAGAGGAGGAATAACACAATGGGGTAGTTTTTCAGGGGTCGGCCTTGGCCCCTTAGTTCCAGTGAAGAAAATCTTAATGCTTTAGTATAGCAAGACATTTTGGGCATACTTCTAACTTTGTGGGAAATGTTTGGGAAAGGCCCTTTTCGATTGCAGCTTAACTGTGCCCTAGTGCACAAAGCAAGATACATAAAGGCATGGTTGGGTGAGTCTGTTGTGGAAGAGCTTAACTAGCTCACATAGAGCCCTGACCTTAACCCCACTGAACACCTGGATGAACTAGAATAGAGAGACTGTGAGCCAGGCTCTCTCATCCAACATCAAAGTCTGACCTCACAAATGATCTTCTAGGTGAATGGACAATTATCATTGACGCATTCCAAAATCTTGAAGATGTCAATGATGAGCTAGGGAGAGGAACTGGGCTGAGTTCTGTGAAGAGTGTCTGAGCTATTTTATTTTCATATCTCATCAAACTACATTTTCCTTGAAAAAAAAAAGTTATACTTTACCAACTGTATAAGTCCTCTACATGTTGGTAGTACGTTTACGGGCAAGATGGAGCTGAAAAACTTATTTGTATTTCCATGTTGGTGTGGCTATAGCATTACATCTGTCCTTCCATTTAAAGAGGTTCTCCATAACTGTGAAGATAATCTTCAGAAAGTGTGTGCCTGTACTATAATCCCCTTCAGTAAAGTAATAAACTGTACATTATAATTTGGACCCTTAGCTCTGACATTTAGGCGGTAAAGGAACATAGGGCTCAATATATTACAGGATGGGAGCATGTGCTGCGTGTTCTTCAATAAACTTTATTTATACAGTTCACACAAACCCTTTAAAAAAAGGTGTCACGTACCGGGCACCAGATCAGCCCACCGCGTCACGTGACAAGGGTTGCCCAAGCCCTTCAGGCCGATTCCCCTTACGCCCTCACACGCTGCTACGCCCTGCGCCGAGCCGTAACTCGAGCATAAATCGTCACCTGAAGCCTGCAAGCACACCCATGCAATAACAGTGAACTTTTGCCGCCACCACCTGTCCGTTACAAGGTGGACAGGACACCCCTGAGTGGTCCACACGCCAGCAGACACACAAACGGTAATAAGCCTCACGGAAAAACAACATCCAGCCTCAGACTGCACATACACTCTTCATGGAGCTAACAGGTTCTTAAGGCTACAAGACAAACCATCAAACTTTTAGGTTTAATGTATAGAAATTGGACAGCACTTGGTTACAAAAAAAGATTAACAAGAGACATACATAAATTGCAATCAATTGTAAAATAAAAAGGAGAAAACATAGAAAGTTTTGATACTTAGCAGATGCATTGTAAAAGTACTTCCTCCCAGGAGATTTGGGCAGAGTAATGGTGCACAAACCAATTTGTTTGGATCTCCCACTTTGTGCCCCTCAAATATGGCAGGCATTACATTTTTATGTCTTTCCTGAAGGGGCCGGTTTGAGGGCATTCTTCCTCACACCTCTGACTCAGCCTCTGTGGGCTGAGCTTCATTACACATGCAGCCTGCCCCCTGGCCATCTAGGGAACACGTGTGAAAATATCCAAAAGATATTTTCCCAGTTGCCCTGGTGAAGATACAGGCCCCAGCCCTTCATTCATTCATTCATTCATATCTCACCGTTCCGAGCAGGGGCGTAGCTAAAGGCTCATGGGCCCGGTTGCAAGAGTTCAGCTTGGGCCCCCCTTCCCTCAGTGCTCTGAGTGTCTGCTTATGCGGCGCAGGGGTCTTTGGGCCCCCTTAGGCTCCTGGGCCCGGTAGCGACTGCTACCTCTGCACCCCCTATAGCTACACCGCTGGTTCCGAGCATATCAAACGAGACATGTCGAGGACGCTCCGAAGGTGAGATCCTTCTTTTAAGAAGATGAAGGCGAGCTGATACGTGTCACGCTCTGGTGTGGAGGGAATAGCCACACTAAGCGTAAGAGGGAAGGGAAAAGACCAAACAAGGGAAACGGTCACCTCCAGCTGGAATCCCTGAAACTAGTCCCTGACTGACTACCAGTAGGAACAGGCCTTAGTGGTAGGAGAGTTCATACACAGGAACCTAATAACACCTGACCCTAGAGAACCCTGCCACAAGTGACAGAGGAAAGAGTCAACCCGTTCCTCCAAGAGGACGGACGAACAGGAGACTCCAGAAGGCAAACCCACAACAGGGAAAGGTAGGATAAACACAATAGGGATAATGACACTTATCTTAATGCAGATATTGCAGCAACCGGAACTCAGCCGAGAACACCACCACACACAACTAAGTAAGCAGAAAGTATAAACCGCAAGGAATACTGGGAGAGGAAGGGTCAAATAGGGGAAAGATAATCACCACACCCACAACAGCTGAGGGGAAGGGGTGTGGTAAACAGCAACCAAACCAAGAGGAAAACATGTCAAATTATGTCACTTTTGAAAGCCTAGCTGAACGCCTGCAACCTGATGCAGGAATGTTCGTGACAATACGCCATGTTTGGTGTTCATGCGATGCCCCCATCATACCAGAGGTGATGAGCTGGATTCTGGAGATATCTGCCCCCTCCTGAACAAGTAATGAAAGACTAAAATTATTCTTCATTCTCAGGTTAGGATTTCCCCCCTGCTGACTCAATGAGCAGGGCGTCTGCTGTCCTCTTACTGAAGCATGATCCACAAATGGGCCAATCCTCGTTAGCACCTCGGTACTAACTACCTCCCATGGAGCAGTTTGGCTATTTCCCGTGACCAATGCAGACATCTCGGCTCTAAATCAATTACCCCCAACATGGCTGCTGGCCTTGTAATACGCAGATACAAATACATAAATACACACTGTATATATGGGTAAGTCACATCAGAATATGTTACACTACGACATATAACATAAAACAAATAATATCACTGCAAACATTCTAATAACTAAGGATAAGGTGGACCTTATTCCTGACAGAATGGAATACTGTCTAATAGAGTCTAATCTTTCTGCTCTAGCCCGGTCATGGTGATTGTAGGTAGCACACAACAAATTGCTCTGATTAATGGGCATTTAATATGTGTAGCCAACGCATGCAAGGAAGAATAAAACAATTGTGCATCAATCGTCAAGGCATACATTCTATAGTGCACGACATTAATTGGATGTGTCCAGGTAGACGGTACATTGTGGAGCATAAAGGAAATAATTAAAACCAGAATCACAGCCGCTTTCTGCCTTCTGTTAATGGATTGCTTCTAGTTAGAAAAACAGAAAATAAATCAATAGCATAGCAACAACTGTTAAAGAGAATTTCTAGTATGCTTTCTATCGATTTCTTCCTGAAAAGCATTAACAATCTTTTAAATAGGGTACTCTAATGCATTTGATGTGCTGCATCGAGCAGCAGCCGCCAAGCATTCTGGGAAATGGTGCTCTTCTCCAACACTAGCATTGCTGAATTCAAAGCCAGGCACCAAAAATAGCAGAAGCGCACTCTTGTCCTGCCGTTTCTATTATTCAGCGGAGAATCTGCATTCATATATATTGCAGACCGTCTATATCAATTTTACATGAAACTCACATTTATTATAAATACATTTCGCCACAATGTGGATTTCAAATTGCTTTTGAAAGGAGAGAGGTTAATCCAGCATGAACTTTTCAAAAACACTGTGTTGTGGGCGAGTCTGTGAGACGGAAATTTCAAAGGAAGGTTAAGACTGAGATTAGGATCAAAGGAAGGCTTATGTAACGTACAAAGAAGAGGCTCGAGGTGTCCCATGTAAGAGGGAGACGACCTCATGACTACTTTAAATCAAAATTCTGGAAAGGAATCAATTATTTTAACCATGTCATCATCCAGTGTACGGTGACTGCTCTCACTAGCTGTAACTAGGATGAGAAGAATATTTTCTAAGGTTCTGTGATGCATCAAGCTGGTAGGAAACAGTAGCACATGGTTTAAATGGAGTCCACAGTATACCAAGAAGAACAGCACACACTTGTGTTTGAAGGTAGAGGGATGTCCCCACTCCACCCTCCATGGGGGCTAAACCCCAAATGTTGTAAGATTTTTGCAGAGTAGCTTTAAATGTTTGCACAAGTGTTTACTGTTCTGCTCGGAATACCATGGATTGTTGCTGGGACTTGGACGGTGGCACCCATGGGATGAGCTAATGTTTGAGTGCTGCTTCTTCTGAATATTCTCGCGTAAAAGGATTTCATTGCAAAACTGACCCTTACAAACCAGAATACCCAATAAAAAGTTTAAAGAGGTTGTCTGGTGTTGTACCCTCCTGAACTTTAAAAAGGCTTGGTCCTGTGGCCAATCACAGACTTCAGCAGTAACAGCAGAGTGAATTCTACCTCAAAGCAGTGATGTACTCTTCAAGCTGTTGTGAACATGAAGGCCTGTGATTGGCTTCAGCAGTCACTGAACCAAGCTGCTTCCTGGTCCTGGTGGGACAGGACCTTCTACCGGAGTCCTCAGTTCTCCTACTGCACATACCACCTCTAAGACATCAGACACATACCTCTGACCCCAACGTAGACAAAGCTGAACAGGATTTACGATCTGCATCCTGAGCTGGACATTTAGGGCACTTGGCTCCATTTGGGGTCTCAGTCACATATTTTATCAAAACTAGTATAGCGAAAAGGGCTTTTTTCTCTACTAAAAAGCATTCTCCCAAACTGAAACCGAACAGATCCCTTTATAGTCAATGGTATCTGTTTGTTCCATTAATGTCAATTAAGTGCTGAATCCAGCACTTCAGTTATGTTCACTGTTCTGCTCCCATAATGGAGCAGAACAACGGAAATAAAGAGAGTGGATGTGAAAAAGCCCTTAGCGTCAAATCTAAGACTGCTCTTCAAAAACAACTGTGGTGTTCTATAGACCTTATGTAAGAGAAAGAGCTGTGATTTACACCGTTCCACACATACAGGCAATCTGTGAATAAATTTACAACTGGGGAAGGGAATGTCCCCACATGAATCAAATGAGCACTGATCGTGTCAGACTGTGTATGGACCCACTCAGCTAACAAGGGCAACGGTATTCACACATTTCTAGAAGACGTAACATAGGACCCATACAACACAGTCTTCTAAGAAAAGGCACTCCAAAATTGTTATCACATGTTAATGGCTCACAGATAAATATTATACATTTTTACTGGATTTATTAAAAAATGTAAATGTCTGTGGGTCTAGACATTGCTGTAATATACTTATTATGGCTCGCTTTGGTGTTCTTTTCTTTCTTTCCAGTGCCACTGCTCAGTCTCACAACCGGGATCCTCTCATATACGGGTAATAGTCTGATTCCGGCTATTGTGCCACCCAATAAGAACCAGTGCACTAGAAGCAGCAGCTTCTCACCAGCATTGAACGCTGCAGGTGGACATCCTGAGAGGGAATGAAAAGAACAGCAGAAGGTGCCATCAACAACAATAACAGCAATATCTAGACACAGGGTCATTTCATTCAAGGCTGACGAGACATTGTCCGTTACAGAAAATAAGACTGTTCTCCAAGTTCCATACTAACGGAAGCGCACTCCTTCAGTTATTTTATGCAGCCATCCAATGCAGGATCATTAAGAACTAGAGTAATGAGTTTTAGCTTCCTCTTCACAACTCAACAGATGTGAAGTGATAAAATCATGCCTTTCCCCTTAATCTTTTTTTTTTTGGGAGAAATGGAAGAGCAATTTTCATTGCCGTGCCTTGCTGAGCAGAGATGCAATGTGTCCCTTACACTTATAATTAAGCAATAACACACAGAGCATATATATAAAAACAGGATTTCTTCCAAAACCCTGCAGGGTGCTGGGGTTCTAATTTATGGCTGGAGAATAGATCACTAACCGAAGACAAATCGCCTCGAGTCTTCTGCATGAAGAATTCAAGGTCTAAATGTCTTACAATAAAGAACAGACATCATTTCCATAAAAAAAAGTCCAAAAAATAAATCAATAAATCAAGGCGTCCAAGAGGATGATTAACCAGTGAGGACCAAGCGCCGGAGCCTTACTTTCCGAGCTTGATATTTGTCATCTAAGCGATTCTGCAGTTGTCTTTTTGTGTGACAATTTATTTCATGTTGGTAGCAAATTTTGGTCAATATGTTTTACGTTTATTGTTAAAAGAAATGAAAAATTTACAAAAATTTTGAAAATCAGCAATTTAAATTTTTTTTAATTTCTCTGCCTTTAACTCCTTCCTGCCCTGTGCCATACTTTTATGTCGCTTCAAGTACCAAAAGTACTACGCTGTGGTGCTTGCACCATCACTTGCAGGCTCTCAGCTGCAGTTTACAGCTGGCACTCTGCTCTCACTGCCGGGATTGGAGATAACTCAGCAGTTTAACCCATCAGACGCCATGGTCAATAGCAACCGCAGCATCTGAGCTTTAGACAGAGTGAGAGGGCTCCCTCTGTCCTCATGAATGCAATTGAGGGGTGCCGAGCAGTTGTCATAGCAGCCAGGGCCCTTGTAAAGGTCTCCAGGCTTGCCATGTTAGTGCCTCTATTATACTCTGACAGCAAAAATCCATATACACTGCTACACTGTAATGGAGAAGTATGAGAGTGTATAATACAAGAAACAAACAGTCACAGGTTCAAGTACCCTAAAGAGACTTAAAAACTAGTCTTTAAAATGAATTAAAAAACAAACATTGAAACTTAAAAAAAACATATATATATATATATATATATATATATACACACACACAATAAAAATCTAAACATAATTAGTTGTCATTATTTGTTAGTTCTCTGGTCACTTTTCCTTCCGAAAATAAATGTAACAAAAGTCACATGGATCGCAAAATGATGCAAATAAACACCAATGCTTGTCCCACAAATGACTCTAACACAGCTCCATCAGCAGAAAACTAAAAAGTTATGGGTATCGGAATATGGCAGCACAACGCAAAGAAGTGTTTTTTTTTTTTTACTTTTTTTATTTTTTAAAAGCTGCAAAAAACTATATAAATTTGATATTCCCTGAACCACAGAATAAAATGAACATGTTATTTTTACAGAGCAGTGAACAACATAAAAAAAAAACCTAAAAACTATGGTGGAATTGCAGCGTTATCTCACACAGTCATCTAAAATGAATAAGTTATATATTAGATACAGAAAAATGATGTGATGTTGGCGTACCAAACAAGGCTCCATTCTTAAGGGGTTAAGACAGAAAGTCAGCAAAAAATGGCTAATTAACATTTACCATATGTCCACTTTATGTCATTTTCTTAAACATCCTTTTAGATTTTAGGAACATTAGGCTTATAAGTTTAACAGGGATTTTTTCACACTTTCAAGAAAATTTCCAACACCTATTTTTAGGGACCAATTAAATTCTGAAGTGTCTCTGAGGAGCCTACAGTACATATTAGAAACCCTCCATAAATCATCCTGTTTTAAAAAGTGCACCTCTCAAGCTATTCAAAACAGAATTTTTAAATATTTAAAATACAAGTGAAATTTATTTTATTTTTGCAGATTGTCAATTTTAATCCTTTTTTAACACAGCAGGTGATACAGCACGCTGGAAGGTGCTGGAGGATGAGGATGGTATATACAGTATGTCTTATTGATCACTTTTTACTCTAAGTTTTGGGAGGCTAAGTGTTCAAATCCCAGCCATTTTTTTTCTGGGATTCAGCATGCGGGGTAAATGGCATGATAACTTTATTCAGTAGGCGGATATGATGATGATGATACTGGTGTTTTTGAGGTTTTGTTATACTTTAATACCATAAAATCACTTTTTAAAAGAAAATCATTTGTATTTTGTGGCACTATATTCTAGGAGCCGTAACTTTTTTAATTTTATTTTATTTTTGTTGAAGCTGTATGAACAAACTGTAGTTTCCATTGGTGCCATCTTGGGGTACATATAAGGTTTCAATCACTTTTTAGTCCATATTTTTTATTTTTAATATTCTTCTATCATGGCTTTGTTTTTGCAGGATGAGCTGTAGTTTTTACTAGTACCATTTTGGGATACATATGACTTTTGATCTCTATTAATGCCAAAAAACAGCAATTTCAAAAAATTGATATATACTTTTATAGCATTCACCTTACAGAATAAATAACAAGATCATCTTACAGAGTGGGCCATTATGGATGTGGAAATACTAATTATGTGTTGTGTATTTACATTTTTCCCCAATAATAAAAGCCTTTTTCACTTATCTTATTGTTTTAAGCCCCTAGGGGACATGGACTTCAAGGTCTTGGCTGTTGATCAAAGATTTTGCAACACTTTTTGTATTACATTGTATTACATCTGGCAGACCTAAAGGCCACTGTTCGGCTTCCAGCCACCCTAAGCCCTCTCCCTATGACAACCACTTAGATACCAGGGTAAACCACCAGAGAATTGCACTACAAGTCCATAGCCGATCGAGAGGAAACCCACCGCTGCACAAATCATCTAAAATGGGCTGGGTTTCACTGCATCATTGCTGCTGGTATTGCAGCGGGTTCTCCGCTATCAACCTTTTTATTATCAAAGTTGAAAGCTGTGGGTAAAATCCACATCATAAATTGACAGGCTGCAGACTGAAAACCCGCTGAGCAAGTTACTACAGTGTGTGGATTTTCACAAAGTCTCATCCACTCTACTGATACTGTACAGTGACAATGTGACTCTGACACAGTGTTTAAGCCACTTGCCCTAAAAGGGAGTTTATCACCTTTATTTTTTTAATTAAAGGGGTTGTCTAGGTTCAGACCTGAAACCGGACATACCCAGAATTTCACCTAGGCAGCCCCCCTGACAAGAGCATCAGAGCATTTCATGCTCCAATGCTCTCCTTTGCCCTGCGCTGAATCGCAAAAAGGCATTTTGTGAAGTTCCGGTAACGAACCGGGCTGTGCCAGGCGGAGGCTTCCGCCCAGCAGTGAGCCCGGTGACATCATCGGCACTGATGGGCGGGCTTTAGCGCTGCTCTAGCCTGTAAATCGGCTAGGGCAGCGCTAAAGCTGGCCCATCAGAGCCGGTGATATCACCGAACACACTGCTGGGTGGAAGCCCCTGTCCGGCAGTGTCTTATTGTAAATAAACGAGCCCATGCCCTGCAAGATACAGCACAGGGCAAGGGAGCGCATCGGAGTATGACATGCTCCGATGCTCTTGTCAGGTAAGCTGCCTGGGTGAAATTATGGGAAATTAACTCCAGCAGCCACATGGGCCATTGACCACAAAAGATGGAGATGTTAATCATTGTCTATAGTACAGTGGTCTAGACATGTGACCTGGACAGATGCCAATGTAAAGCGAGAGGGAGTACATAAACTGTGACCATCATCTACTGTGAATGGTGGATTATCCATATATAGGTGTTACTTTTCACTGTAATCCTGACCTTGATAATAATAACATGCTGCATTTTTTTTAAATATAGATAGTGACATGAAAATGATGACACATTCCCTTGATTACTTGGCATTGATGTTGGCAGTAGTAACTTCCATAATGCCATCAAAAACAGGATTATATTGCAAAATCACAGCTAGCACTTTCTCTCTAACAAACCTATAGAAATAGAACAGCCTTCGGTTGATGGGGATCTATCATGTAATGTATCTCAAATGATTGCGAGGGCCTCCATTTACAGTTATTATTTTGCATTTTCCATGTGTTGCCCACCTACAGGGTGCAGTGTACTGAGGCATGAAATGACTGTGTGGGCATAAAGCATTGCTCTGAAGACCTGGGGTCTGGGAAGATGTTGCTGTGTAAATGCACTGGACGCCAGCTGGTCAAATAGAGAGCAGCTGCTAAAGATCTGGATGATAGGCAGTACCTAACCGTTCCAGCATTTCACAGGCCTCTGCTGCCTCCAGTAGCTACTGGGACACAGCCCATTCCTGTGATACTCAGCAAACTGGAATATTACGACCAGCGCAAATTTCTTTCTACACACAATGTTGTATTGTACCTACATCTGCCATTAAATGTACAGCAGAGGGATAAATGACAATACAGATAATACATACAGTCCACGATCAGTAAGACTCAGGTTATTCCTCCAGGAAATGCATAAATAAATTGAGAACTGTGTTGCCTTAATCTGGTTTTCATTTAATTGCCTTGAGGTGCCTAGTAGCCGGGGTCTTATAACTTCACCAGACTGGCTTTGTGGCTGAGCTGGTGGTACTGGGCCAAAGTAATACAGAGAATAACTGGAAGTCTCTGGATGGAAAATCTCTCAGCATTTATTAACTGGACCAATATCTGCTCCGGTGACTGTAAAGTGTCAGTCCTCCGGGGTCTGTACAGTTGTGTTTTAAGGGTATTTTACATACATATGAATACCAGAAAAAAAACTAAATAAATAAATCGCCATACAATATAATTAGAGACCATATACTAACTAAATAAGACAAAACCAATAAACGTCTATGGAGTCGGGTAAATCAGTATTAATGAGATTACCACACTATAATCACGGTATAACAATTTATTAGATATTCATGAAAAGTACATAATAAGCACGACACGATTAATTAAAAATACAAAAACATTGCTGATAATGATGACCGTGAAACACGTGCTGGGGTGTGGTGGCGGTCCGCACTTCAACAGGCTCCATACTGCTGGTTGGTATTTTCATCTATTTATCCACAAGGATTGGAAGAATTACACCTATTGAGCACTACTGCACTTTTTGGTTAAACCACCGTGGACGCCTCAGCAATCGCGTGTTCATATCTTTATTACTTACTTATTACACATGCTGCTGACTTGAGTCTAATTCAATTTTTAACTAAGCTCTAATATTGGGTAAAATTGTGTCCAACCTGTTTCATCTATTGAGTTATTAATGCACTAGCACTGTATCCATACCATCCCTGTCCGCAGACCACCATCATTATAAGCAATGTTTTATCATTTTAATTGTGTCTATTATGTACTTTTCATGAATATCTAATACACTGTTATACCAATTTGTATTAAATATGACTATAACACCCCTCATCTCTAGCACTGCAGTACATGGATGCATTCCTCTGGATAAAGTGGGGTCGTAGTCACATTTAATATAAACACTTAGGCTAATAATGGTACAGTCCTTGCACAGTGTTTATATTAAATGTGACTATAACCACCCTCATCCATAGGAAAGCACCCATGTACTGCAGGGCCTGGGTGCAATATTAAGGATGAGGGGAGTTATAATCACATAACATCCATAGATCCCCCCATAACAGTGTGTCATCCGCAGATCCCACCATAACCATGTGTCAGGAGCAGATCACCCATAATGGTGTAAAATATTATTTTATTAAATATTTTAGCACATCTTTTGGTTCAAAATATTTTTTCTTATTTTCCTTCTCTAAAACATAGGTGCGTCATATAAAGCGAAAAATACGGTACATTTATTGGTTTTATTTTATATACATCATTAAGAACTGCCCCCTTTAATATCACCTTCCATGTTCGTTGTAATGTAGAGAGTTAGGGATAGTTAGACATATACATTGTGCTGAGAAGGCCACATTCCCGTGTGATTATCTCCTAGACATGCATGCTGCACACTGAACATCCTTAGGAGAAGGAGCGGAAAGGTATACACTTTTCTGCACACAAACAGTTAATTGGAACTCCATTGAGAACATCATCCAGGTAGGATGTCACTATCTCTATCTCTTGTATCACCATGGGGTGTCGGCCATGTGCTACGACATGGTGTCAGGAGTCGTTTCCCCATATTGTATTGTGCAGGTCATGTGATTTATTATTACTTATTCTGTATGTGATTTGTCTGTTTTACATTTGGTTTAATCAAACTTAGTAAATATTTTTATTACTTAGCCTGTTAAGCCTATTTATTCTCAAATCGTCATAATGACATTAAAACAGCAGTGATCTGATGGAAAGTCCCCCTGTGTTATAAGAGCTCAGCTAAATTACGGTTGTGTCTGTCAAGCAGGAAATAAACGTGTAGATATTTAGAATTAAGAACATATGTATGCATACTGCAAACTGAACCACTAAGCAAAACGTGTGCAATGTAGGGGACAGGGTGGATTTGATTTAAATCGAACTGATTTAAATCACGATTTAAATCACTAGTCAGTAAGGCTTGATTTAAATCAGTGATTTAAATCAAAGTTTCTACCTAAACTAGTTCTTGCTACTTTAACATGCAAGTAGATGAAGATTTTTAGAATCACTTTTTATATTACTTTTTTCTCCCCAGTTTAAGGAAAGAATGTAATAAACCTCAGATCATACACACAAACAGATCCAGACTTGTCTGTCTGTGGCTATGCTGCAGTATTGTGCTCAAAGTTTCACTTTCATTTTCTTGTCTGCTTGCCCCTCATCCTCCTCACACTTAGATTCACATTCTTCTTGTGTTGTGCTGTGCAGATCTATTCCACTCCAAACAATCAGAAACATATTGTCTAACTTCTTGGACTTGGCACTGAAGTAAAGCGAGCGTCTGTGATAATATAGGAGAGAAACTGCCCACTAATCCTACAGAAACCTCTGGAAGAGCATGGCATTGTGAATGTTACACATATACAGCCTTTATTCTACTGAGTTAAACAACTCAGCTTTATCTCATGATGGAAGAACCTTTGGATGGTAAAATATTTTCCTAAAAAAGCAGTTTATTGAAAAAAATCCGATTTAAATCAAAAAAATCCGATTTAAATCAAAAAAATCCGATTTAAATCAAAAAAATCCGATTTTTTTGATTTTTTTTTAAAAAAATTGATTTTTATCCACCCTGGTAGGGGACATAGACTTCACAGAACTTACAGCCCGATCATCCAAACGGCGAATCGTGGAAAAACCTTTACTCTGTCCACATTAGAGGAACAAGTACATTTCGAAAATAGGGCTGTGTGATTCAAATGAATTTGAATGAGTTAGCTTTGTGCCCAACAATGTAACTTTTAATAAACTTGTGAAATCAATTTTTTTTTTGTCCAAAGTGGGGCAAAAATGGCCAGTCCTACTTAAAACATATGCGCCATAAAATGCACACTGTCCAAAAGGGATAATTGACCTTCACTGTTAAAGAAGAAAAAAATGTCTACCTTAAAGGGTCTGTCTGTTTATTAAAAAAAAAAAAAAAAACATCTGCAGTAATGCACATCATTATTTTAACAATATCAATTCAAACAGTGCGGCTCTGCTATGTCATTTTCACATCTCGTCTCTCAGTTACTATGGGTGGGCAGCAACTTGTCACAAGACAATCAAATACCTGTATCTCCCAGGAGATGATGGCAGTCAACTCCTGTTAACCTCTTCCTAATGTGCAATGAAAATAGCCCTTTACGCACAGGCCAATGAAATCACTAATGGACAGTACTGCTGCTGGGGTTAGCAACCTCCGGCGCTCTACAACACCTAACATGCACACATGCTCTACTTTTCTTGTAACTCCCATAGAAGTGAAAGGAGAATTATGGGAGTTGAAGTTTCAGAATGCCAGTGCCAAAGGTTGCTGATCATGTAGTACCCCCTTCGCTCCCCCAAATTCCTTCTCCACTGTCTACAGAGAGATATAGCTATATGCCTGTATGAGTGAAGCAGTAGGGAATAATTTACTTTACTAAGGCTACTTTCACACTAGCGTTTAAGTTTTCTGGTATTGAGATCCGTCATAGGGTCTCAAAACCGGAAAAGAAAAATTCAGTTTTGTCCTCATTCATTGTCAATGGGGACAAAACTGAACAGAACGGAATGCTCCAAAATGCATTCTGTTCTGTTCTCATACTGGAGCGTTTGCAGTTTTCTTTCCGTCCTGGGATGCAGAGCAATCTGACACAATAGAAAATGGATCAGTCTTGGCAATGTTAAAGATAATACAACCAGATCTATTCATAACGGATGCAGATGGTTGTATTATCAGTAATGGAAGCGTTTTTGCTGAACCCTGCCGGATCCAGCAAAAACACTAGTGTGAAAGTAGTCTTAACGGCTTTTTTGTTTACTATTGCATTGTACTTATTTGAGCTAAAAATCATTTTTTCAATTGTTCTTTATTAACAATATGGAATCCTTTTTTTGTGTACAGAGCTGACATGCTCTACTAGCTGCCTGTGGATTTTATGTATTTTCCGTTATCCAGAGATGAGACAGACTCCTTATCTCTGCTCTCTGACATTATAAACACTCACTAAAGCTCAATCCTTATCTTACGGAGAAGATTGTGGCTGAAATAAGTTTTTAAGACCTTTCAGTAATTTAGAGATAAGTGAAAGTACGAGTCACACTGTTAGAAAAACAGTTAACCCTTTGTGACAGAATGGCTCAATAGTTTTAATAATGGCCAAATGAAAATATGATTTTTTTTTGCCAAAAATTAGTAAAAGGCAATCATAAACAAAAATTGCCTCCAAAGGTGTATATAGCCTTTAAGTGAATGGATCCATTGTGGTATATCTTTGAATACCTTTTTTGGTTATCTGAAAGAATATCTTCAACTAAAAACTCAGCAGGCGACTAAACGTAGTATGAACCCAGTATGTATGTATATATACACACACACACACACACACACACACACACAGTGATCCCTCAAGATACAATGGCCTCGGGATACAATATTTTCAACATAAAATGGTCTTTTCTGACGCATTGTAAGTTGAAACCAGACTCAACATACAATGTCTCAGATTCAGATCCAACCAATCAAGGCCACTTCTCTGGTAAAATAGTTGTATTAGTTACTAGTTAGCAGCTATTCCTGACTGTTATATGGAAGGACATGTTTTTTCTGTCTTAATTTTATCTGCCTATTTTTTTTTTTAAACTTCATTTTCTCTCATCTTGTCTGACATTTTGGGGCTTTGGAACCAATTACTCAACTTACAATGGTTTCAACATACAATGGTCATCCTAGAACCAATTAATATTGTAACTTGAGGGATATACATATACATATACATACACATACACACACACATACATACACACACAAACACACACATCCCAGTTAAAATGCAAGCTTTTGTCAAGCAAATAGCGAATTTTTTTCTGATTTATTCGATAATCTGTACAATTCCATTGAAAAACAAACTATTTTACAAACTGAATTATTTTGGAGGGGGGGGGGGATAAAATTGACAAAACGAAAATGTGATTGCAGAAGTATGAACACTCTCTTATAATTGGGGATATGCTTGTTCTCAGAATTAGCCAATCACATTTAAACTCATTAAATAGTTAAACCCCAATCAAAACAATGCAGGGCACTTAATAGTAGTAAGGGTGTGCAGAGAGCCCCATACAACACCAATAATTATAACACAGCTCAAAATAAAAAGAAATTACTTTATTAGTACATGTAATATAACACACACAATATAAAAGCATATATAAAATGGTGGCACCTAACACAATGACAGAGGGGCAGCACAATATGAAAAATACGGTAATTGCTCTAAAGCAAGTGTCACAGCATACCAAGTAAAGTGCAAGTGCAACATAAATGTAGAATTAATACAGATAAGCCATGACACCATAGAGCCAAAGTATAAATATACAAGGTATGTTACAAACCAATGCCTCCTCCAACCCCAGGAGGCATTGGTTTGTAACATACCTTGTATATTTATACTTTGGCTCTATGGTGTCATGGCTTATCTGTATTAATTCTACATTTATGTTGCACTTGCACTTTACTTGGTATGCTGTGACACTTGCTTTAGAGCAATTACCGTATTTTTCATATTGTGCTGCCCCTCTGTCATTGTGTTAGGTGCCACCATTTTATATATGCTTTTATATTGTGTGTGTTATATTACATGTACTAATAAAGTAATTTCTTTTTATTTTGTGGTGTGTTAGAATTATTGGTGTTGTCATTAAATAGTTAGTCAGCTGCCATCACTTAAAGTGATTCTGATTAACCCAATAAAACGTTCAGCTGTTCCAGTAGGATTTTCCTGATATTTACAGCAAAAGCCATGGTCTGTAAACAGCTTTCAATGTATCAAAGGGATCTCATTGTTGAGATATCAGTCAGGAGAAGGGTACAAAAAAAATTCCAAAGCATTAGATATACCATGGAACAGTGAAGATGTTCATCAAGACGTGGATAAAATTTTAACACCACAGTGGAATTACCAAGAACTGGACAGCCCTCAAAAACTGGGGGAAAAACAAGAAGAAAATTGGTCTAGGAGGCTACCAAGAGGCCTACAGCTATAATGAAGGAGCTCCAGGAATTTCTAGCGAGTGCTGGTTATGCACTGTATGTCTGGGCTGTGGAGTAGGATGGGAAGATGGAAGCCTTTTTTTCACGACGAAAAATCTACATCAAATCTACCAAAAGCATGTGTCTGATGAGACCAGGGTTGAACTTTTTTCCCATAATTCCAAAAAGTTGGTTTGGTGCAAATACAATACTGTGCATCACAAAAAGAACACCATACCCACACTGAAGGGTGGTGGAGGCAGCACTATGCTTTAGGCCCCTTTCACACGAGCGAGTTTTCCGTGCGGGTGCAATGCGTGACATGAACGCATAGCACCCGCACTGAATCCTGACCCATTCATTTCAATGGGTCTGTGTACATGAGCGTTTTTTATCACGCATCAGTTCTGTGTTGCGTGAAAAATGCAGCATGTTCTATATTCCTTGTTTTTCACGCAGCCCTGGCTCCATAGAAGTGAATGGGGCTTCAGTGGAAAAACGCATTGCATCCTGAAGCAAGTGCGGGTGCAATGCGTTTTTCACTGATGGTTGCTAAGAGATGTTGTTTGTAAACCTTCAGTTCTTTATCATGCACGTGAAAAACGCATCAAAATGCATTGCACCCGCGCGGGAAAAAACTGAACGCAATCGCAGACAAAATTGACTGAACTTGCTTGCAAAATGGTGCGAGTTTTCCTGAACGCATCTGGACCTAATCCGTGATGCTCATGTGAAAGAGGCCTTAGGGTTGTTTTTCTGCAGCTGAAACTGGAGCTTTATTCAAGGTGGAGGAAATTATGAAAAGTTTCAAATATCAGTCAATTTTGACCTTCAGGCATCTGCTAAAAAGCTGAAGACGAAGAGGAATTTCAACTTTGAGCATGACAACGACCCAAAACATACCTCTACATCAACAAAAGGACGTCTTTGCCAGACGAAGATGAAAGTTTTAAAAGGGCCCATCCAGAGCCCAGACCTGAATCCAATTTAATATCTGTGGGTTGACCTGAAGAGGGCTGTACAAAGAAGATGCCCTCACAATCTGACAGATTTAGAGCGCTTTTGCAAGGAAGAGTGGGAAAAGATGTGCCGCGCTGAGACATTCCTACCCAAAAAGACAAATTATTCAACAAATTATTGGTTTAAGGGTGCACATATTTATGCAACTACATAATTCATTTTTCCACCCTAAAAGATTACACTTTTTTCTTTGATTGAATTTTACAGATTATAGGTGACAAAACATTTTGAAATTATTCTTCTTGGTCCTTGATTTTTCACATGACAAAAACCCGGCATTTTAACAGGAGTGTGAAGACTTTTTACTGTATATCCACGTCATATACATACATACTATATTCAAGGTCAATACAGAGATCTAATGACGCTTCTTATACCCAGACCTGTGGACATTATACAAAGGCATCTAAGGCTACTTTCACACTGGCGGCAGGCCTGATCCGGCAGGTGAAGGGTGCTGCCGGATCAGGCCTGCCGCAGTGACATGTGTGGAGCCGGAACCGCGCTCCGGCCCCACACATGTCACACAGTATATACATACACATAAACATAAACATACACACACATATAGACATACAAACACACATACATACTTACATGCTCCCCGGCAGGTCTTCGGAGCGTCAGAGGGACAGGACGGCTCACACAGGTCACGATTCCGCACAGCGCCCTCTGCTGGGCGCCTGGTGGAATCATGACGATTCCACCAGGCGCCCAGCAGAGGGCGCTGTGGGGAATCGTGACCTGTGTGAGCCCTCCTGTCCCTGACGCTCCGAAGACCTGCCGGGGAGCATGTAAGTATGTATGTGTGTTTGTATGTCTATATGTGTGTGTATGTTTATGTTTATGTGTGTGTCTGTGTCTGTATGTGTCTATGTGTAGCCGGATCCGTAATGGACTCCATTGAAAGTCAATGGAGGGCGGATCCGGTTACCATTATGGTCACACCAGACGGATCCACCCCCATTGACTTGCATTGGGGGTCATTCCGGATCCGTCTAGGTGCGGATGCCTGGACCGGAGAGCAAACCGCAGCATGCTGCGGTTTGTTCTCCGGTCTGAAGACGGAACGGAATGCTTTCAGGAGCATTCCGTTGTCTTCAGTTCAGTTTTGTCCCCATTGACAATGAATGGGGACAAAACTGAAGCGTTTTATTCCGGTATTGAGCCCCTATGACGGAACTCAATACCGGAATTTTAAAACGCTAGTGTGAAAGTAGCCTAATACATCCAGACATAGGGGGGAATTTATCATTAGGGGAATATTTGAAGTCAATTTTGCTTCAGTCTGTGTTGGAGTACTTTGTGCCACATTTATCAAATGTCACAGGTTGTTTGATAAATGTGGCTTGAGTTGTCCTTAAACCTAACACTTCTATCTAGAGAAGCTACTCCACTTTTCCTACTCCACCCTTCTCCTGGAGTGAGATTGCGACTATTTTGCGACTTTTTTAAAAAGTCGCAATGATAAATCTGGAGTGAAACTCATTAACATAGCTAACCACACCCACTTTTCCACCCATATTACAAAACTGGAGTGAGTGGTGTACACATGCAAAAAGTCGCAAAATGTTGCGCAAAAAAGTCGCAAAATTTTGCGCAATCACAAAAATTTTGCGCACGGGAGTGCAAAAAAGTCGCAAAAGCCCTATTTTGCGAATTTTTGATGCCAGAATTCTGGAGTGATGGTATGATAAATCAGGGCCATAGTTTTTAGCGTACACATAAAAGTGGTTTCTCAGTGAAAATGGTTAGATGGATTGTCTTTTTGATATCCTCACGATAGGTCATGAATATCAGTGTTGGACCCCTGCTTATCTGATATCGATGGCCATCAATTTCAAAATCCTGAACAACCCCTTTAAGGCCCCATTCACACGACCGTATGTTCATTTCCGTATCTTATCCGCATTTTTGCGGACAAGATGCGGAACCATATGGACCCATTCATTTTTCCATAGGAGAAAAAAAATGTGGAATGCACACCGTGTACATTCCGCATCCGTATATTACGGAAGTTCTCCCGCAAAAAAAAGGAAACATGTCCTATACTTGTTCGCAAAACACGTCCGTAGACCCATTAAAGTCAATGGGTCCGCAAAAATGCGGAACACTACGGAAGACATTCCGTATGTCTTCCGTTCCGTTTTTATACGGACACGGAATACATACGGTCGTGTGAATGGGGCCTAACTCTTAAAATGAACAAGGTTTAAAAAACTGCCTTACAAAACCATCTAAGAATCTATGATCATGACAATATCTATATAATTGGTTTCATCATTTTCTAGCATTTAGTTACAGCAGGTAACAAAGACAGAAGGAAACATAATGAAGGACAACTACATTCACCTTAACAGCGATCATGTGCGATAATACCATGTATTATAAGTAAATATAACGCAATGTACAATACAAAATTAAGGGAACTGTGCAGAAACCAAACCCGGTGTGAACAGTGTGTGGAACATGTATGCTACAGAAGTAGAACCATAACAGAGAAAGGGATAGGAACGGCATACTGGAAGCAAATGGACGGTTGTGATCTACTGCAGCAGAAACCCCAGGAGGAGCAGTCCAAGAGCATACAAGTGAGATGGCGACAAAGTTAAGCAGTAATGATCCCTTTAAAAATCAAGTGCTCTCTTCCTTTATCACCACCAGCCTTCAGTTCTTAGGGATTAAATACACACAAATCAGTTATTCATGACAGGAATCAGCGGATCAGGACTACAGTTCCTTGGCGAGGTATAAGTGAAAACAGTAAGAAATCATATTGCCATGAAAACAGTTCCTAGTGGGTTCTGAATCTCAAGCGCTATTTACATCCTAGACACATAGCTGATGATGGTCTGTGGAGATTTTCATACAGCCTCCACATAAAAGACATGTATAACCCGTATACAAATACAATGGCAGGCAGATTCTAATGATAACGCGAGTCTTGACCCTGGATCGGTGTTTGGTTTGTACAAGTCAACAATGTGAATTACAATGAATTTGTTGCTTCTCGTTGGTTTAATAATGCATGAAGAGTGCACCAAGAGCATTCTGATCCCTGAGAAGATATTAACTCCGTAAAAGATCAATTGGTATTACACGCGCTAGACAAATATTCGTTGCGGGCTAATGACATGGCATTTAACACCCTGAAATAGGCAGGTTGTGAACCCAGATGTAGAGGACAAGAGTCCACATTGCTGACCCCACCGCGCACACATAAATCTATGACATAAATGAATAGGCTGCTAAAGAAAATCAGAACTTACTCTGTTATCTCCTCAGTCACGGTGTGCTCCACCTGCAGCCGAGAGTTGACCTCTATGAAGTAATGTTTGCCATGTTTGTCCACAAGGAACTCGACAGTACCTGCATTTTCATAGCCAACCTGGAGACAAAGAACACAGGCATTGAACATCAAAAGCAAAGTCTTTTGTATGAAATATTGTATGCCAACTCATTGTCACAGACCATTGATACTAGGACAGTCAGAAGGATGTTTTATGTGATGACATATTATTTCACAGCACAGACTTTGAAGAAAAACGTACAAGGAAAGCTCAAAATTAGACTTTACAAATCTGCTCGCTCTTCAACTACAAATCAGCCATAATGCTTATACGTGCCCTCATCATGTCCCGCCTAAATTACTGCAACATTTTCCCTTTTGCAACCATCCGAGCCTGGATAATGCGCCTCTCCTCTCATTCCTCTCCTCTGTGCCAGTCCCTTCACTGGCTACCCATCAATGAGAAAATTCTTTACAAAACACTGACTTCGACACACAAAGCCATCTACAACTTGCCCCTCCATACACATCTACATCAATCTCCTGATGCAAGTCTACATGCCACGTGTGGTCCTTCTAAGATCATTTTCTCCACCCTCTGGTTCAAGAAAAAATTTCACATAAACTAGGGAAAGAACAGAACGCTTACATGGTGATCTCCTTTTCATCTGCATATCCACCAGTTCTCTGGCTCCTCTTCTGCGATCCAAGATGGTCGCAACGCTTCTAAGGCTACCTGCAGCCTACTGTGAATTAGGAAGTCCAAGACACTTCGTGCTTATTCAGCCCAGCTCTTGGATTGGCCAGTAATGTCTTGGACAACCAAACACACAGTGTACATCAGGTAGGTGAAGAAGCTTTGCTGCCATCTTGGATGACACAGGAGGAGCCAGGAATTGGAATTGGTGAATCTTCAGCTGAGAATATAAAAAGAGGCCACCTTGTAAATATTCTGTTCGTTCCTCTGTTTTTTTTCCTGTGCATCCCCAACACCCTGGAACTACCTACCTATCCCAACATTTTCACAAAGCCTACCTTCAACAAAACCTTTCAAAATCAAACTGAAATCCACCTCTTATACTTACCCCTTGTACTTTTCCCCCTTCCTTCATGGATTGTGAACCCTTGTAGACAGGCTCCTGCCTCCTGTACCAGTCTGTCACCCCGTAAGCTCATGTTTATAGCGTGTGTTTGTTTTTATTGTTTGTGTTATGGATCCATACCCCTCTATATTTCCCCGGGAAGCGAATAGCACTATAAAATAATAATAATAACCTACACGTAGGGATACAATGGCCTTCCTTCCACAATAATCTTATCCTATATCAGATATTAAAGTAACTTTTTTTTCCCAGAAAGTAATGAATAGTCATAATGGACACAAAGTGCCCATTGCTGATGATCTATTTCTCACACGGAGGGCCAGACTCTTTAGGACTTCTGCTGCCGACTGTCTGAGTTCAGCTATCCATACCCAAAATGAAATGAAAAGGTCACATGATTGTACTTGCTAGATCTGGCAACATGCCCAGACTAACAACTACAATGTAGCAAAAGTTTAACTTTTTTTTGGCAGAAGATCCATCGTATCTGTATTAAATCAGAAAGCTAGAATGAATTAATTGTAACATGAAAAGAAACCAGGGCAAATGTTATGTACATTACTGCAAGACGGGACTCTACATCATCATTAATACTGCATTGTTGTCTTCTCTTTTTGTTTAGGGCACATGGAGGTTTTTGTGTATGTAGGGCGGATTGGGGTCCTGTTAGGTGTGAACAAAGTCCCTAACACTGAAAGATCTGGTGCACGTGATTTATACAGAGAGTGCCACGTGCCTTATATGCATCAATGCTATGCACATCTACCAGGAGCAATGACTCCCGTGGAACAAATCAGAATCAGCTAGTTGTTAGGGAAAGCAGAAGCTGAACCAAGGTTGTTCAATGCACTGCTGAAAAAAAAGCGTACTGAAGTGCAACACATTGCTGGTCTGGGTTCATTTAAACCATACACAACCGATTCAATAATGTGTTCTTAGGTCTTGAGTAGCCGGTTACCTCCAGGTCCTGTATTATGCTATATTTGTTTCCACAATCCACTTTGTGTACAGCTACCTTTAGGGTATAGTCACACTTAGCAGCTGAGTTGCGGTACAAACCACATGGGGGAACTTAGTGTTTACTGTTTATACATTGTACTCACTAAAACATAATGCAGATAAGCTCCCCCTGGTGGTGGTAGGTAACCAGACATTTATAGTTTAACACATTTGAAGGAATGTATCACTGTACACTCCAGTTTTCTGGCATACAAAAGATGGAACTGCGCAACAGACTGACTTTTTGGAATTTTGATATACTCCTGACCTTTAAATAATGTGGGAGTGGTTTAGCAGGAGGGGTGTCACCTTCCACAGCTCACCAGATATACAGAAACTTGTGTAAATTATACAGCAAATCTACCCTCAGGCACAGCTTTCCATTTTAGATTTAAATTTGCTCTTCTGGTGCACAGAGTACCAGAACATGTGCCTAAAAAGAGCAAGTCTCTACATTTGGAGCATCTTACTTATGTACACCTTTGGGGGCATTTTATTTATGATTGCATAGTACTCATTTTGAGCTAAAACTCATTTTTTAAATTGGGCTTTTTTTATAAATATGGAGCCCTTTTTTCTGTACAGGGCTGAGATGCTCTAATAGAGAGATCTGGATTTTTTCTCTTCCGTCAACCAGCTAATATGAGGGCTCCTTATCTCTGCTCTCTGACATTAGTAACACTCATTATAACTCAGTCCTTATCTTACTGATAAGAACTTGGCTTAAATAAGTGGTTATGACCTCTTAATAAATTAGAAATAAGGGTTATTAGATGACTGAAAGAAAGTGAAAGTAGGATGCATACAGCTAGAAAAACAGTTAAACCTTTGTGACAGAAAGGCTCAATATTTTTAATTATTTTTAGCACAAAATAAGTAAAATGCAATCATAACAAAAATTGCCTCCGAACGTGTGCATAGCCTTTAAGACTTCATACAAGCGTGTCAGGATCTGTTCAGGAAAAAACTAAAGGTTTTGCACCTAAGTTGAATCAGTTTTCTCTGCGATCTCTACATGGTACCAACCCACTTAAAGACGCATTATAAAAGTAATCAGCATAGTATATAACACATACAAATATCATCTAGTGGAAATGCCATAGATGTTTAAAGGGAGTTATTCACCTGTTTTTCACCTATATAACTAAGAGCACTGCCCCACAGAAGATTGCAGACACATCCCAGACATACCTATGTGCACTGTGTCTGTATTCCATGTCCAGAAAAAGCACTTTTATTCTGCAGGAAAGCAGCTCCCAAGTGCCGGGCTCTACTGCTGCAAGTGCCCAAAGCAAACCAGACTGAAGAGGGGAGGGCTACTTTAGCTGCTCATATCTTGAGATTGGTAGCAGATAGAAATACGGTTCTAACCTTCTTTGAAAGCTGACATTCCAAGCTTTCAAATGATACCAAATTTATTATATCCAGTATATAAGAAGATATAGCTGTTAGAAATCAAGTCAGGAGAGAAAGCTGTTTTTAGTTTTACTTTCAGCTGGGCACTTGGGAGCTGTTTTCCTGCAGAATAAAAGTGCTTTTCCTGGACATGGAATACAGACACACAGTGCACACAGGTATGTCTGAGATGTGTCTGCAATCTTCAGTGGGGCACTGCTGTTAGTTATATAGATGAAAAACAGGCGAAAGACTCCCTTTAAGAGACGAAGACCCCTGTAAAGCTTTACTGCAGCCCTTCGAAGTGGTACAATCTGGCACCTGTCCATCAGATCAGGTCCCAGCTTTTCTCCGTTTACTTCACTGCACAGATAAAATACCATACGTTCACAAGTCTTTTTTTTTTTTATTTCTCATTTCCTTCCAAGCCACTTCTGGCTTTGGCTTAAAAAAACTGCATCAAAAATTAACACAAAAAACGGCTGTGATACCAGCCTTAGAGCGTTCTTTGGAATAGCTTACGTGAGTGTGACACGGCGTTCAGCTGCTGTTAAAGCTGACAAGGTACCGCCATAATATGTAGAAACATTTCCAATATGCATTGGCAGCCAACCTGTCTCCTCACCAAACAGACAATATTTTTAGGCCAGTAAAATTGGAAAACCAAGAGATCAGGTGAAAAAGCAGCATATGGCAAGTAAAACTGAGCTAGTATTACTGCAGAGATGACGGCAAAGGCATCTGACTGCAGCTGTTGTCTTATTGCCACTTCTAAAAAGGCAGAAAGTTAAGATAAAGCAAAAAAACCTGACTTCATTAATGTGCATTACACTATGCGCCACTGACTGCGTGCAACTTCAGACAAGCGTCACCTTAAAGGGGTTGTCCCACAAATAAAATTATACAGTCTTCAAACCAATGCCTGTATCTGAATACCTTTGTAACTGCATGTAAATAAAAAATGTAGTGTATTTATTCACTAAAATCTATCTGTACAGCACCACCTGCTGTGTGGTCTTTTTCTAATTTTTCTGTCCTGCTCACTGAAATGGAAGGACATGCTTAGTTCCATCCTTTAACTGCCCCTAGCTGCAACAGACAGGGCACGCCCCCTGAGAATGCTCACCCCCTAAACTGCCAGTTTGAAATAAATCTAGCAGAACATTTGTAGCAATGAATGTGGAGATCTCTAGATCCATGTGAGGTACAGAGCTGGTTCTAGCTTTGTTAGAAAGAGATTGCCATGTCCTAGATTACGTATGTCTGATTCTCATTTTTTACATCAATCATGGGATAAGCCCTTTAAATATTAATTCACTGCATTGGTTTAACCAACAAACCCAGAGAAGTAGAAAAGGACAGGGGAGATCTAATGCTGTCCATGCTGTCCATAAGTGGCTGCAGCAATGTAACAAAATGACAAAACGCAATCCAGTGAAAGGGGATCATCCTGAACTTAAAGGGGAATTAACTTGTTTTTGTGTGTATAATAGAAAATCATACACTTTTCTAATATACATGTATTTAAAATTTTGCATACATACCCTTGGACCCTATATACAGTAAAACTTTATAGCCCATGTATCAGTCGTGTGTAATGCATCAATGGCCTAATTGAAAAACATGTCAGTCATGTGACACTTCATATAATCCCTAACCTTCATATATGTGCGTTGTCAGCGCACAGGACACATTCATGTCATAAGTAAATAGGATTAGTGTTGGAATCATGATTTTTATTGTGGTTATCACAGTAAGATGATTCCCTGTCTTACAGTAGATGGCTGCCGCTCTCTAGGCGATTTGCAAAATGGCTGCCTGTCTCTAGGTGATGTTGTCAATAAAGTTTAGTATAAAAAAAAAAAAAAAAAAAAAAACACACACACAGATCTGCTTCTACCCAGACACTGACAGACATGATTAGGTGCTGCTGGGTAGTAGGTAGTAGTAATACTGAATATACCATGTATGTTCTGCTGTTCAGTAAACTACTATTCACTTATTAGATATCTGGGCAGTTAACTGAAAGCCAAGTCACATGATACATGTTTAGTCATATCCAAGTAACCTATGGATGCATTTTACAAGACTAAAATAGGCCATACCATTTTTTCCTTTAGTAAAAGGGATACTGTATGGATATAATAAAGGCCTGCAAGCAAAATTTTAAATATATGTAGAACATAAAAGTGTGTCTCTAAATAAAAAACATTTAACGGAGCACATAGAGGTTGAGCTGTAGATACAAAACAGCAGTATAATGCTACTCGCTATCATTGGTGTAAAAGAGCTCATTTGTGGTGGGATTGCAACCCCTGCAAGGTGGCTCCAAACCAGATTCACAAAAATGAAATGAATGCATGCATAATAAATCCACACACATCTCTCTATGCATCATTATGTGAAAGGACAGAGACGTGGAGCTTGAAAACAGAACAAATGTAAGATGACAGGTGTCTTGACAAGGAGCAGACTGCCTACTTCAAGGACAAATACAGGATGGAAGTAAACAGCACTTACTCTACCTACCAAATCTGCACAGTAACTGAGAAAATGATGGCATGTGCTGTAATAAGAAGAAATGGAGGGGATGCTGTAATTCTCTGGTCCCATAGTGAGCTGTCCATTACACTCCGGGCAAAAGGCTAGAATAATAGCATGGCCATCGATGATGTTCTCCACACCACTGAAAGTCCTGGAGACTTGTCTCCAAATCTTGAAAGACTTGGGGAAGGTATAAATCATGAAGCCTAGCCAAAGACTGCAAAGCTGAACATTAATTGCATTACGTTCAAGCACAATGGCAGGTGGACAGTAGTCTGCATATGTTAGTAGGAGATTATACAATACATTAGAATATTATTTCATGGCTGCTGCTTCATTTTATTGCACCTCTGACTATTCCAGACATCTCAACATGTCACTCCACAGAGGGAGCAGCATTTTTTTAATGATTATTTTAACAAACTAAACAGCCGATCACTAGACTCAGCAATGCACCATGGGAGAACTGCATTTTTTATTAGGTTGTTCCATTTACTGCCCTGGAAAAATTTTGACCAATCCTGGAAAATGTTTTAAACTATTTAGATATTGGGTCCATTTATTAAAGGGGTTGTCCAGGTTCAGAGCTCTTCCCCCACTCAGCCCCACTGATATGGGCATCAGAGCATAAAATGCTGCATCGCGCAAGGCAAGGGCTTTTTTGTTTACATTTTTACACTGCCAGGCGGAGGCTTCCACCTAGCAGTGTCCCCGGTGATGTCACCGACACTAATGGCCGGGCTTTAGCATGTAAAATGGCTAGGGCAGCGCTAAAGCCCGCCCATTAGTGTCGGTGACGTCACCAGGCTCACTGCTATATGGAAGCCTCCGCCTAGCAAAGCCCTTGACCTGCGCGATTCAGAGCAGGGCAAGGGAGAGCATCAGAGCCTGAAATGCTCCAATAATCATGTCAGTCGGGGAAAAAAGGGATAGGTCCACGTTCAGCTCTGAACTCGGACAACCCCTTTAAGAGCAACATTTTAGACACCAATGTGAACATTAAAGCATGGCCAAAGGGCCAAAACGTGAACCAATACACATCCAGATATAAAAAAAATATATAGCAAATTTTATTAGACAAACACAACACAGATGTTAAAAATTGTATACAATCAACATGTGCTGGTGCGGTATCACCACCAAGGTCACAAAGTTAGATCAAACAAGTAAAGATCCAGGCTGCATGAAAAAACATATAAATACAAAAACCAGGTATCAAAAACTGTGACCATAGAGAAAACGTATATATATCCTTAAAAGATACCCGATACCTAATCCCAATGTGTGAAGCAATGCAAGATGTCCTGGATCAGTGTGGCATGCCTGTGTGAATAGCGCGTAAACCTCTACTCACACAGGCACGCCACACTGATCCAGAATATCTTGTAGAAAATGACGAATGAGACGGGCCGTCTGACCAATCCTCTTCCACGCCACACCCACTTTTTTAGACCTTGTGTGAGTGGAGAAAAGTTGCATATTAAGGCACAAATAACCTCTGCGCTGAAATCTGTGCAAGAAATAGGTCTAATATAGGCCTACTTCTGATAGTAAGTGACCTCCATAGTGAGGCTGCGTTCAGATGACCGCGTGTGGTCCGTGAAATGCAATCAGTGTGATGGCCACATTTCCCGCACGAACCATGCTCACGTGACCTGAACGCGCCTCATCAAAGTGATATATGATGCTGTGAGTCCAAGCCTAGCTGCAGGTCTAATGTCCCATGCTCACATGATGCTGAGTGTGTTAAGATACACATCTAATACATTAGGAGCATCTTAAGCCTTATTCACATGTCTTTGTCTGTGATGACATCAGGCCTTATTCATCATCATCCGTGAAGGATCCGTGTTTGGTCCGTGTGTCATCTGTATTCCATGGACACTGCTCGGCTAAAAATTTATTTCCAGAGCATCTCCTAGCAAAGATCTGTGAAACATGGATGAAACACGTATGGCATCTGTCTTGTGTCCGTGTATTTTCACTGACCCATAGACTATAATGGGCATGAAGGATCCGTGAACACGTAAATGTTCTCATCAGAAAAGATGGAAAATCACAAAGAAGTAGCAGGTATTATGTTCACCACCCACCAGTGAATGGTCTTTTAGGAAAAATAAGCACATCCTGATATTATTAAGCTTTATGCAGAGCGGCAGCTGTATGAGTGAGGGAGGCCTGCTGGATAAGCACTTTTCTAAAATATGGAAATTTTGGCTTTTCGTTCCTCGCTAGGAAGCTGCAGACCTGAGCAACAGGGAGCAAGCAGTAAGTGAATTATGAAGGCCGCAGTAGGGCACTGACTAGATGGTACTTTACATGCGCTCCGTGTGCCTTCCTGTTCACCCCTCAGGCGGATGGCATACTGCCCAAACAGAGAACACAGAACACACTAAAAAATAGAAAGATCACTGCTCGGCTACAAGAAACAGCAAAGAAAAACCCAGGAAACGGGCAGGAAGATGATTATCGGATCTAATATGCTAATCATTATGACGTACGAGCCCTCTTCTGTGTCACTGTACCTTACCTAAGATTACGACTCCCATACATCACTGCAAGAGGGAAGATCAGGTCAGGACTTTACCTTTAAGGTGAACCCCCACCAATATATTAAGCCCCGTTAATAGCCACATCATGGTTCTTGCTGTGTCAGCAGCGGATGCATCGCTTGCCTTATCGCTGCACTAAATCGCAGCCCTTGTGGTTTTCTAAGAGAGAAATCCACTTTGGAGTCAGGTTATTGCTAACTTATGCAGCTAAATCTTCCTGATAAAAACTGCTGTCGGGAAGCGTGACACCTGCAGTAATAAAAACATAAGCCGGCGGGGGTTTTATGTTGTACGCCTCGCACAAAGAATGTAAACTCACAGTGACCAGGAGGCAGGGGAATCTAATGAAATAGAAGGCGGCTTTTAAAGGGTCACTTCCATGGGCAGACAAATGACCTGCTTTATTCAGAATGGCTTACAACGGAGAACCAAGCCCCTAGTCATATACACCAAGACAAAAACTGGTCCCGTTACACCACCAATTACTCTGGCAGCAAAGGTGCTTCATTTCCAAGCCCTCAAATGGGGGCGTGCCTGTATTCTGCAGTGGGCCCCCACTGGAAAGGACCAGGTTCTGCTAACAGACACATATAGAATGATGTAAACACGGCTGTGAGTGCAATCCTGTCATACATAGTGACGGGCAGCAGAAGCGGCAGGAAGTAGCAGGTGCAGGTCTCTGATCAGTAGGAGCGGAAAAATTGGCTTGAAATTTCCCCTGTGCCAGACTACATGGGAGGGAAACCGTGCTCTCGAAGATAGTTAATCACATCCTATCAATGGCTAATTGCTGTTTAGATGAAGCGCACTGAGCAAGGTCCAAGTTCCAGGACATGGGACAGAAATTGTACTGAGGAACTGTTCATGAATCCTGAAGTAGGGATGGTCACATCAACAGGAGACCTAACTTATGGATCTACTGCACCACTGTGACCTGTGATATTGTGCTGATATCACTCTGCTAGATGGCACTGTATCATGAATGTATGTAGGGACAAGACATGCTAAGCTTTGTCACACATGGGTTATCTGGAGACCCTACACATTGGGAGAAGAAAGATGTTCCTGAAAGGTGAACTTCTTTGATATTCAGAAGCTTGATTTCTTTTCCTCCTCGGCAGAAGAATGGCTCCTGTGGCCGCTTACGCTGGAGAAGCCTAGTTCCGATAGGAATTGAAGAACAATACCATTGTGGTTTAGGAATTCCAGAAATAAAGACATAAAGCAGTGAACCTTAGAAGCAGGCTCTAGTTACATCTGAACAATAAGGTAGCACAATTCTGTAAGACACAAAAGTGCGGAGACATCACCACAGCAACGGGCTGAGATGCTGATGGAGCGCCAATATTATTAACAGTTTAGCTAGGTACGGAACTATAAATGCAGTGACAGATGTGGCGCGAGGAGGTGACAATCAGCAGCTAGAGAAAAGAAGCCAACCTTGGTTCTCCTGGATCCATTATGTGATTCTATGAATGCTGCACGGAAGTATATGCAGGCAATGGGAACTTTGGGATGAGGGTTAAGATCATTTTGCAGAGACTACAAAGGAACTGCCAGGGGTAAAATGGAGTGTGTTGGATGCTATAACGGGCCGTCAGTGCTTGAAAAGCAATAAATCATAATGAAAAGTAGTACAGTTTTGCAACATACTTTAAAGGAGTACTCTGGTGGTTTTATAGTGACGGCCTTTCCTCAGGATAGACCATCAATATCTGATGCAAGAGTTGCGACACCCCACTTATCAGCTGTTCTACAGTAGCCTCGGTGCTGGAATTACACAGCTCTGCAGTGGATGGAGATGATTACTGCAGCACTGCCCCCATTCACTTACCTCCTGGTGATAAAATCCATGCCGGTTGTGTGAAGGAGGCGCAGTTATAGTACAGTCACTGCAGTTACAGTACAGTTCACATCTGCATTGTGGCTTCTGTTTGTAAGCCATAGAGCTTTGCGGTACAGGTCATTTGACAAATCCCAAACGCGCCCGACAGATTGCACTGACTTACCATGGGTCAAAAAGCATGGCTACAACCAAAGCCTCTAATAGAAATGTGAACCGAGCCTTATGAGTGTGTTTTTTTTAACAAGCAGAGCACCTAGGTGGTAATCATGTGCTAGGACGGATGATTATCCATTGGAATAAAAAAAACAATGAGGGTAACTGGACATGATGCGGATTAGGCCTCTTTCACACTAGCGGCAGTCCGGATCCGGCAGGTGAAGGGTGCCGTCGGATCCGGACTGGCGCAGGGACATGTGTGGGGCCGGAACCGCGTTCCGGCCCCACACATGTCACACAGTACCACATACAGACATATACACACATACACACAAACACATACATACTTACATACTCCAGGCAGGCAGGCCGCACGTCTTCACGCCCAGGAGGCGCGCAGCTATGACGATTCCCCACCGCGCCCTCTGCTGGGCGCTGTAGGGAATCGGCATAGCGGCGCGCCTCCTGGGCATGAAGACGTGCGGCCTGCCTGCCTGGAGTATGTAAGTGTGTATGTGTGTGTATGTGTATGTATGTCTGTCTGTATGTATGTCTGTATGTGTAGGTGACGGATCCGTCCTGAACTCCATTGAAAGTCAATGGAGGGCGAATCCGTTTACCATTGTGGTAACACCAGACGGATCCATCCCAATTGACTTGCATTGGGGGTCATTCCGGATCCGTCTTAGTGCGGATGCCTGGACCAGAGTCTGAAGACGGAACGGAATGCTTTCAGGAGCATTCCGTTGTCTTCAGTTCAGTTTTGTCCCCATTGACAATGAATGGGGACAAAACTGAAGCGTTTTTTTCCGGGATTGAGCCCCTATGACGGAACTCAATACCGGAATTTAAAAACGCTAGTGTGAAAGTAGCCTTACATAGGTTTTTCCTCAGGAAAGGTTATAAATATCTGATCAGTGGGGGTCCCACAACCAGCACCACCGCCGATCAGCTGTTTGAAGAGGAGGCAGTCCGTGCGAGTGCTATTACCTCTTCATTACACTGCATTTCCTCTGAGAATAGGTCATCAATATAAATTGCTGCACAACCTCTTTAAATATAACTTTATTATAAATATATTCCCAAATACCTTTTATTAGGTATAATGAAGCACATTAGCACACACAAAACCTGTCCTAATCACACAGGAGGACAAGTTACTTCACAGGACTGAGAGAAAGAGCTGCCTCATCCTCCTCTATGCTCTGCTTGTCAGGGATTATGATCCTGAAAACGGCTGATAAGATCTTCAGCTGAATCTCTGTAAGGCCTCTTTCACATTAGCGGCAGCACGGATCCGGTGTGTGAAGGGTGCCACCGGATTCGTGCTGCCGCAAGTACACGTGAGGAGCCGGAGCAGCGCTCCGGCCCCACACGTGTCACATACACACACACATAGACGTACACACAGACATACACATGCACAGACATACTTACATGCTCCCAGCATGCTCCGCACAGCACAGGAGGACGGCGCGCACATAGGAAGATTCCCCACAGCACCCTCTGCTGGAGGGAGAATCTTCCTATGTGCACGCAGTCCTCCTCCTCCTGTGATGTGCGGAGCTGTTGGGAGCATGTAAGTATGTCTGTGTGTATGTATGTCTGTGTGTATGTCTGTGTGTATGTGTCTGTCATGTGTGGTGTACTGTGGACGGATCCATCATGAACTCCACTGAAAGTCAATAGAGGACGGATCCGTTTACTATTGTGTCACACTGATCCATCCCCATTGACTTGCATTGGGGGTCATGACGGATCCGTCTTGATGCGGATGCCCAGGACGGAGAGCAAACCGCAGGATGTTGCGGTTTGCTCTCCGTTCTGGAGACGTTACGGAATGCTTTTAGGAGCATTCCATTGTGTTCAGTTTTGGCCCTATTGACAATGAATGAGGGCAAAACCGAAGCGTTTTTTTTTTTTTTTTTCCAGTATTGAGCCCCTATGACGGAACTCTATACCGGAAAAAGAAAACGCTAGTGTGAAAGTAGCCTAAGAATGGAGTTCATGAGAAGACATCTGAAGTACAGAGGAGATGGACATGACTGACTGTGGTAATGTAGAAGACTGCATACAGGAGATGCTGCTCATTAGCCACATACCCACCCACCATCCTGTCTATACTTTGTCTGTCTCCTCAAATCCATTCCTACAGAGATCTTATCCTCTGTATTCATGATCATCAGCTGCAGCAGCTCTTAAGAACACTGGGCTAAAGTAATGGCAGCCATTTTATTTATCTGATGATTGCTCCATAGACAAAACAAGCCAATATAACTAATGAAAGGTATAAGGACAGAAAGTAGAATAGATGGATTTAAATCCAGAAAATCATCCATCTGTTATTTTTGTAAAAACAATTACATAAATATCCATACATAGGATATGTCATCAATATCCAATCAGCAGGGGTTCAACTCCCATGTTATTCAGCTGTTTGTAGAGGCCACAGCACTCCAGCTGAAGCCTCCTCAGAGCTTACCAAGCACAGCACCGTACACTGTATATAGTAGATGTGTTTAGTATTGTAGCCCCAGTATATTCACTTGATTGGGACTGGGCTACAAAAAGGTAATGTGACCGATGAACATGATGTCACTGGCCTTGGAAGTGGGGGTGCTGGGAGTCAAACCCCCATCGATCAGATACTGAAAACCTATCCTGAAGATAGCCATTAATATTAAACTCCCGGAAAATCGCTTTAATTTTCGTGAATATAATTTTATTTTTACTGGCTGCTTCTGGAGACACTGTCCTGGTATCTAATTGTACAAAGTTGCTCCTGTGTTGATGCAAAACAAACATTGTGTTACCTGAGAGTCTCAACCACTGTATGCATTTGTATCAATGTTCTTATAGAGAAGTTTCAGGGTTTTTCCCAAGTGTTTTTTACTGATCGGTGGGGGTCCGACACCCAGAACCCACGTCGGTCAGCTGTTTGAGAAGGCACAGGCGCATGCAATAGCACCACTGCCTTCTCCAGCTTTGACGGCATGTTCATCAGTCACATGTCCTAGGCTGCAATACCAGGAACAGCTGCTATACAATGTACGACACTGTGCTTGGTAAACACTGCTGTGAGCGCCGGTGCCCTCTGAAACAGCTGATCGGCAGGGGTTTCAGGTCGTACCCCCAAGGATCAGATATTGATGACCTATCCAGAGAGGTGTGCGCTTTTACCTCCTTAAAGGACAACTACAAGAGTGAGAGAGGGCCACTGCCATTGTACAAATGGTTCCAACTCCATATTGCTCTATGTCAACTCCCTGATGAACCAGTCCATGCTGAAGTTGCAACCCTGAAGGAAATCACCCAAACTTACAGGCACTGGTTGCAAGGTTAGGTTCAAAGGGGTTTTCTGAGAATCTTTTTTACCAATTACCTAACCCCTGGAGAGATCATCAGTATCTGATCGTCAAAGGCCGCAGCCTTCTCCAGTTTTGCCTAGACCACGTGATGTTGCGTTCATCAGTGACATGGCCTAGGCACAGCTCAGCCCCATAGGAGTGAATAGGGTTGAGCTGCTATACAATGTAGGACGCTGTGCTCGGTGAGCAGAGAGAACGCCGCGGTGCTCACCAAAGTGCCGGCGCCTTCTTAAACAGCTGACCCGCAGGGGTCCCGGATCTCGGACCCTCACTAATCATTTTACTGATAGGTCATCAGTAAAAAAAAAAAAAACCTTTGAAGGTTTTAGGTTCGGTTTGGGGTTACTTCTGTACAGTAGTAGTCCTGTTATCTGCCACTGCTAGGGACAGAAGTATTAATGTGATTCCAGGACAGAGATCTGTTAGCTTTAAGACGAGGGCTACCTGACCATATTAAGAAAATACATTTTCATAGATGATTGACTTTCTCCCCAACGGTTTAGCTGTAATGGAAGTCTGTGTAACTTTCATCATGTATTTGCAGGAACTAGAATACTCCTGAGCAAGAAATCAAGTGACTGCAGCCTCCCTAGTGTTAGCACCCAATGTAACGCTATAGGAGATTACAGGATTTGCACATTTAAATGGCAGAAGGCAAGGTTTCATCTTCTACTCAGTCTCAGATTTAAGCATTACCAGCTTAGACATGTAATATGGTTGCAATTTGCAGGGCATGTTATACAAACAAACATCTTTGGAAGAAAGTACATGAACCCTACTGAGAAAACCACTCTGTATTCTGACAACAGTATGTACAGAATTTTCTTTTCTATTTAAGCAGGCAGGTTAGACATAGTGGTTTGCCTAGGCATATCTTTGGGAAGTTAAAAAAAAGCAGCAGACCAAAAAGCAAACATAAAAATCGGGTGCAAGCCTCCAAAAACCTTCAATCCAACGTATCCAAATAAAGAAGAAACACCCGAAAAATTCATCAAATGACCCGCAACGTTCCAGTTCCTTCAAGAACGGCCCCATAAAGAGAATGAAACCTTGCTGTTTATTTGGCAAGTAAAAAAAAAAAAAAAATTGTTGAAGATTTTTGGAGGGCTGCATACATTCTACACCCCGGAATGGGGAAAGGGTCCTAAAAGGACCTCCATGAATCCCAGCAGTGCAGACTGTATATGGCTCTAGACCTAAACAAGCTTAGACAGTTTGGTATAATAAAAACTCACTAAGCTATCCTCAGGATAGGTCATCAGTATCTGATCAGCAAGCGTCTGACACCCAGCTGATCAGCTGTTTAAGAAGGCACCGGCACTCCTGTGAGCGCCGCACCCTTCTCACAACTTTTCCTAGGCCAGTGACGACATGTTCATCGGCCACATGGATTAGGCACAGCTCAGCATCGTTGAAGTAAATGGGGCTGAGCTGGTACCAAGCGCAGCGACTATACAATGTACAGCATTGTGCTTGGTAAGCCGCGAGAAGGCTGCGGCGCTTACAGGTTTACTATGGGCAGCAAGGTGGCTCTGTGGTTAGAACTGGTGGCTTGCAGCGCTGGGGTCCGCGGTTCTAATCTGACCAAGGACAACATCTGCATGGAGTTTGTATGTTCTCCCTGTGTTTGTGTGGGTTTCCTCTGGGTACTCCGGTTTTCATCCACAATCCAAAGACATACGGAGTTATGCTAATGTCTGTAAAGCGCTGCGGAATATGTCAGCGCTATATAAGTGCATAAAATAATATATAAATATAATAAATACTATGGTTGATTATGTTGACAGAATACAATGAAACTGAGAAACTTCCCTAAAAGAAAACTAAAACAAAACAATTGCAAAAACCTCACATGGTTCATAAGCTGCTAAACGTAGTTATACATGGATATTAAAGTCTTCTAACTTTTTGAATACAAGTTGGGCTAAACTGTGGTCTCTGAACTTAGGAGCCAGACCTGCAGAAGAGAGGTGCCGTTCAATCAGTTTCTCTAGGCTCTACATATACCTGGAGCTGGCCAGGATCTTACGAGTCTATCTGAAGCTCTCTGAATGTGGAAGTTTGCTAAAGTGACATCTAGGGTGATGGGATAAAAGACTTGTGAAAAGATGGACCTGTCCCACTTCATCTTTAGCATTCTATAATGAGATGAAAATCGGCAGCAAAATGAAAAAGAAAACCAGTGTCTACCAATATCATAAACTGGTATCAAAACAGTTAAAGTGATCGGTATTGTGAATTTCGAACATCATACTCTGCATTCAGAAACCCCAAGTGGTGGAAAGCTGAAATCCAAAAGGTTTTTCTCATTTGAAGAGAAGTAAATGACTCCAGTTTCTAGGCAACTAAAGAGAAATCCCAGAGAGAAAAAGAGAGAGAATAGAGATGAATAAAACAGCATATTGCTAGCTGCCTCTCGAAAAACAAATTCATTGCTATTGATGGGACCCAGCATGGCCATTGCTGAAATGCAAGATTTATTTACCACTTCTTCAGGTGGCCCTGTACCGAACATCACTCAACCCTTCCCTTCTGACGAAGATCTTTACTTGTGGAACCAAGCCCAGGGGACAGGAGCTCAAAGATAAAGTCTATGCACAACTCAGCACGGTCCCACAAATCCAAAGTACCAGACGGTAAAATCTAACACGAACTGAACAAATATAGGTGAAAAATGGGTCATAAATCAAATAAATGGTTTACAGGATACAGTAAGCGGTCAACTTTTGCCCATCATAAACATAACCATGAAGGGGGGGCTTATAAGGAGGCATAGATTTGCATTGCTCCTTCAGTTCTATTACGTGAGCTTTGGGTGACTGGATGGGAAACTGTTCACATGGCTTCTAGAGGCATTGCAATGTCAAGTATTTCATGGGCATCATTTTTGTGTACGCTTGACTTTTTGATTGCTTCTAATCTAATTTTTTGGGGAAGTGCATAAACAAAATAACTAAAATTTTGCCATTTCATTTTATACTGTTTATTTGCAGGATAATTTTCACATATAGCTTAGGTCTTTATGGGCGATACTATACGTATTATGTGCACTTTTATCATTTTTTTATTTTAAAAACATGTTGTAAGGGAAAACTTGATTTTTTTCCAGGGGACTTGAATCTTCAATCGTTCACGTAATACACAACACTATTTATACAGAAGCGTATTATGCCCGTAGATGGTCGCTATTGATAATGGCATCTTAGTGGTTACACAATCAGGATCAGAAGTTCTGATCCTAGCCATAAGAGCAGGAGCTTGGCTGTCATTAAACAGCTAGGCACCCTCTCCAGCTGGCACAGCAAGGCCATGCAGCAATTCTTCTATGCTGCAATGTATGACTGGTCACTAAGGGGATGAACAGGCTCAAAATAGTGTCAAAATGTAAAAAAATAAAATAAAATAATAATAATAATAAGTCCTTACTCACTTTGAAATTAAAAAAAACATATGGACATCCCTTTAATTAAACGGGACACAAGGAAGAAAAAATTATGGGGGGAATTTATCATTAGGAAAACATTTGAAGTCAGTTTTGCTTCAGTCTGTGTTGGAGTACTTTCTGCCACATTTATCAAATGTCACAGGTTGTTTGATAAATGTGGCTTGTCCTTAAACCTAACACTTCTGCCTAGAGAAGCTACTCCACTTTTCCTACTCCACCCTCCTCCTGGAGTGAGATTGCGACTATTTTGCAACTTTTTTTAAAAAGTCGCAATGATAAATCTGGAGTGAAACTCATTAACATGGCTAACCACACCCACTTTTCCACCCATATTACAAACTGGAGTGAGTTGTGTACACATGCAAAAAGTCGCAAAAAAATGCGCAAAAAAGTCGCAAAAGCCCTATCGTGCGACTTTTTGAAGACAGAATTCTGGAGTGAAGGTGTGATAAATCAGGGCCTATGAGTGAATTCTAAGTCTTGCTATTTGTGTCACCTTTTCTAATAATAGAGGTGGTGGTTTAAAAAAAAGGACCAATTATTTCTAAAGATAAAAATGCACTGCTGGAAAATGAAAAGCCCATTTTACAATATGGCAATGCTGAAGGGTCAACAGTCAAGACAGACAGTTGCACGCCAAGACTGTCGTATAAGAAAAGCTGCTGTATCTCAAAGGACAGACATAGCATCAATAGGGTTCTACAGTAGTCCCTACATTGATATTGTCTACTAGAAGCAGGACTGCATTCACACACTTCACCAGCTTGTTGGCACTGACCTCTCATCATCATCAAGAGCGCCTCTATTGATGCTGCAAGAGAGCCCATTGGAGGGTTGAATTGTAAACAATAATGTTTAGTAATGAAAGTAGGTTCTACCTTGGTGCTACCTATGATGGCCACATCACCGTTCACAGGAGAGCTGGAGAGAAACCTACTGACATCATGCATAGTGCTGAGACACACAGGACCAACACCAGGTGTCATGATGAGGGGCGCCATTGGCCATCATGCCCGCTTCTGTCTGGTATTCGTAGAGGGAAGATTGACCAGCCTTCAGTAAGTCCAGAACATTGTGGAACCAGCCCTACTACCTTTTTGACACAGTCAGGAGATGTGGGGTTCCAACACGATAACGCCTGTCCACACTACACTGCACTACAAATGTGCTCATCAGGGTATCCAGCATCTGTATGATCGCTACCATGATAGAGTAAGCGCTTGCATCACAGCGAGGGGAGATGCCACCTCATATTAATGATTCGGTCCTGCTGCAGAACCCAAAATAAAGGGGGCACCAGCCACCATCTTGGTTGTGTGACCATTGACCAAACACCACTAGTAGTTTATATTTTGTCAGTCTCAGATCAATCATATTAAGCGTTCCATGTGTTCTTTTTTTCATTTTCCACAAGTATATATAGACCTAAGCTACTTCACCTGATATATTGAAAGGGGTGTACTTAGGACCCCTCTTAAAATGCCCTATTAGGTCATATGGATGTTACAGAGTCCCTCCCTATGGTATATTGGGAATGTAAGAATTGATTCCTTAAAGTGGATGAAACTCAGAGGATTTGTTCGAATCTCTGAGAAACCCTACTTCCATTCCTACATAATTTGTTGGCTGCTTTGCCAAGCAGCTTTGAGTGATTAGTCTATCCTTACAGTAAAAGTGACAGGTCTATCCGCTGCCGTCTTGTGAGAAACCCCTGGACAGGCTGTAGGAAACCTATTAATCCAGAATTATCATTAATAGCCATACTACTTATTATGCCACCACTTAGCTTCTGCCTTGATAGATGTACTAAGGATTGCCTGAAATCATTCATAATAAAGTGCTGGCTGTAGTGGCCGACCCTAGGACTTACTGACACTGAGAGCTGGTAGGAAGAGGGGGAAACCAGAAAACGTCTCTTTGGAGCAATGTTGCAAGAATGCAGCTGAAGAAATAAGCTACTCATTCCAAATTCCCAGGGAAATGACTGACCAAAACACTGACGTATGAATGAGGCTTGGACATAGCGCTACTATATTCTGCAGTGCTTTACAGACATTAGTATCAAGCTGTTCCGAAAGGGTCCCCAGTTATTTTTTAACTAATTTGTGACCTACAACAATCACATTGACAATGATGACAATGTCCCTACCAGGCCAGCGCTGCACTCCCCGGTGTTATCCTGGATCACTTGCCGTACATTGCGAACGTGATCCAACCCTGGGCACAATCCACAATGTACACAGGTTGTGCCTCCCTAGCCAGCACGCTTGTTCTCTCAGCGCTATGTTTGCTTTGCTCCCTATATACAGTTGCTCGCCCACTCAGGCCGCCTACACCTCAAAAACATATCCAGAATCTGCCCCTTTTGTACTGTGGAAACAACAAAAACTCATTGTTGCCCTGATCCATTCCTGTCTGGATTACTGTAACTCATTACTAACTATCCCTCACAAGACTCAAAGCTCTCCAATCTATCCTGAACAAAGAAGCCAGGCTCATCTATATGTCTATCTGCCTCCTCCCCATGCCAGTCATTGCACTGGTTACACACACAGTATAGGATTCAATTTAAACTTCTTATTCTCACTCACAGAGCTCCCGACTTCTCCCGAGCTGCACCAGTTCTCTGGAATGCCCCACCCCATAACATCACAACATGCACGGTTTTAGACGCACCATAAAAGTATCTTTTTAGGATGGCCTATCAGTTCTCCTAATCTAACTCTTCTCCTTTCTTCTGAACCTGACCTATCAAACACTATCCACCACATCCTATACCATCAGAAGCACTACAGGTATCGGCTGGTGATGGCTCATGCAACCTCATATCCACTCCTCAATTATGTTAAGATGCCCGGACCATTGTAAAAATCAAGTACTTGTCGCCTTTTATGTTACCCCATCTCCTCATAGATTGTAAGCTCTTGTGAGCAGGGCCCTCATTCCTCCTGTTTTAATTGCTGACGTGTTTGTTGCTATATTATGTATGATTTTGTTTGTACATGAACTCACGATTGTAAGGCGTTGCGGAATATGTTGGCGCTATATAACTAAAGATTATTATTACATACAAACTGTAAAAATGAGCAGCTAAAGGGTTAAGGAGCAAATTCCCCCAAATGTCACACAGTAACTTAGTAACTGGTTGCATCACCTTTAGAAGCCATAATTGCAATCAATCTCTTCCTATAATTTGCCATCCCTCTTTTCCATCACGGTTTACGAGTCTGCATTCATTCCGTCACACCGGTAGATTTCACATCTACACGGTCTCATTTGTTTTCATGTCAGGCACATCAAGCCTGGGTTCTGCTAGGCCACAGTAACCCTCCTCAGATGTTGGCTGTGTGTTCTGAGTCACAGGAACCTGAAGCCTAATTAGGTTATGCAGACAGACAGATGGCGGGACATTTCCCCCTTTTGACTTTTTTCACAAATCATTATCCCAAACTGTGTGGAGACCATCCAGGACTTTGTTTGTTTCCAGTACGAGACAAGCATAGAAGGTAGTTCAGCATTTTCTTTGCACCATATCAGTAGACTGCACCTCCCTCATTATGAAGAATTGTGGGGGATATTGGTGTATGCTGCCTTTTTTTCCCCATGTCTGTGCAGAAAAACATTCATGTGAACTGAATCGTCTATTACAGAGCCTGTGTGCAGGCCGTACTGTAGACAGGGGATACATTTATTTAAAGGGGTTGGCCCATTAAGACAACTTACCCCCTCTCTGCAGAACAAGGGATATGTGTCTGATTGGGTTGGGTCCGACTGCTGGGGTCCCCGCTCATTACAAGAACTGGGTCCAAGTTCCCTATCTGAATAGAACAGTGAATGAACACATGAATGAATGCCACTCCATTCAACTCTATGAGACTGACAGATGTCCTAGTACAAACGGCTGGGTATCTCCGGCAGCCACAGAGAGCTGAATACAGTGGCCATTGGTCGATGCTAACAGGCCTCCATTCTTGACAAACCCTTTAATATGTACAGTAACACATGAAAACTACAACTGCATAAAAGAGGTGAATTTTTTCTGATGTGGTTTTAACCCTTTGGCTACAATAGGGTGCCAGTCACATGATTAGGTGTGATCCATTATGCTAACTAATAGTCTGCTGGTCATACTGTTAAATCTGGCAGGTCACTAAAGGGGTCGTCTCATCTCAGACATCTACAGTGGGGAAAAAAAAGTATTTAGTCAGCCACCAATTGTGCAAGTTCTCACTTAGGGGTTGTTCACATATCAGTTATTTGATCAGTTATTTCCATCAGTTATTGTTAGCCAAAACCAGGAGTGGACACTAAACAGAGATTAGGTATAATGAAAAGATCTGCTCCTGATTGGTGTTTTTGACCCGCACCTGGTTTTGGCTCACAATAACTGATGGCAATAACTGATCAAATAACTGATGTGTGAACAACCCCTTAAAAAGATGAGAGAGGCCTGTAATTGACATCATAGGTAGACCTCAACTATGAGAGACAAAATGAGAAAACAAATCCCGAAAATCACATTGTCTGATTTTTAAAATAAAATTTATTTGCAAATTATGGTGGAAAATAAGTATTTGGTCACCTACAAACAAGCAAGATTTCTGGCTCTCACAGACCTGTAACTTCTTCTTGAAGAGGCTCCTCTGTCCTCCACTCATTACTGGTAGTAATGGCACCTGTTTGAACTTGTTATCAGTATAAAAGACACCTGCCCACAACCTCAAACAGTCACACTCCAAACTCCACTATGGTGAAGACCAAAGAGCTGTCGAAGGACACCAGAAACAAAATTGTAGACCTGCACCAGGCTGGGAAGACTGAATCTGCAATAGACAAGCAGCTTGGTGTGAAGAAATCAACTGTGGGAGCAATAATTAGAAAATGGAAGACATACAAGACCACTGATAATCTCCCTCGATCAGGGGCTCCACGCAAGATCTCACCCCGTGGGGTCAAAATGACCACAACAACTGTGAGCAAAAATCCCAGAACCACGCAGGGGACCTAGTGAATGAACTGCAGAAAGCTGGGACCAACGTAACATAGGCTACTGTCAGTAACATACTACGCTGCCAGGGACTCAGATTCTGCAGTGCCAGACGTGTCCCCCTGCTTAAGCCAGTACATATCCGGGCCTGTCTAAAGTTTGCTAGAGAGCATTTGGATGTTCCAGAAGAGTATTGGGAGAATGTCATATGGTCAGATGAAACCAAAGTAGAAGTGTTTGGTAGAAACACAACTCGTTGTGTTTGGAGGAGAGTGAATGCTGAGTTGCATCCAAAGAACACCATACCTACTGTGAAGCATGGGGGTGGCAACATCATGCTTTGGGACTGTTTATCTGCAAAGGGACCAGGGCGACTGATCCGTGTACATGAAAGATTGAATGGGGCCATGTATCATGAGATTTTGAGTGCAAACCTCCTTCCATCAGCAAGGGCATTGAAGATGAAACGTGGCTGGGTCTTTCAGCATGACAATTATCCCAAGCACACCTCCAGGGCAACGAAGGAGTGGCTTCGTAAGAAGCATTTCAAGGTCCTGGAGTGGCCTAACCAGTCTTTAGATCTCAACCCCATAGAAAACATTTGGAGGGAGTTTAAAGTCCGTGTTGCCCAGCGACAGCCCCAAAACATCACTGCTGTAGAGGAGATCTGCATGGAGGAATGGGCCAACATACCAGCAACAGTGTGTGCCAACCTTGTGAAGACTTACAGAAAACGTTTGACCTCTGCCATTGCCAACAAATACTTATTTTCCACCATAATTTGCAAATAAATTCTTTAAAAATCAGACAATGTGATTTTCTGGATTTGTTTTCTCATTTTGTCTCTCATAGTTGAGGTCTACCTATCATGTAAATTACAGACCTCTCTCATCTTTTTAAGTGGGAGAACTTTCACAATTGGTGGCTGACTAAATACTTTTTTTCCCCACTGTATGTCTCCATTCTCAGATAGTTCCATCGTTGGGACCCGCACCTATATAGAGAACGGAGCACTGAAAATGGTGGGGAGTGCACTGTGCATGCGTATCCACCCTCCATTCATTTTCTATGGGGCCGCCAGCGCTCGGCTATTTCCATCCAGCCCATAGAAGTGAATGGGTAGAGTGCTTGGTGGTGGCCAGACTCTATTCCCGATATAGGTGCGGGTCCCAGCAATGGGTCCCGCTCCTATAAGACAATGGGAGCATATCCTAGCGATATTCCCCCATTGTCTGAGACGAGGCAACCCCTTTAACCTTCAGCATCACAAGGTCTGGCTGCATCCTGCAAAAATGATAACCTTGAGATATAGTTGAGATTTTCCTTTTAGCTAAAATGCGTAAGCTTGCCTTCCACGTCAAAGGTCCCTGCACTAAAATCAAAAGCAGTTCACTGAAATGGACATAATGATTACAGCAGCTTCTATTACATACCATTGGGGCCCGGCTGCATCAGTGAACTGGTGTTTTAACCCTGTATCTGTGAATACGGCCTTTTTTCAGTGGTAAATACAGTCATCCTAAGAATTGGGATACATGCATACATCCATACGGGCACACAAATGATACCGCCATGGCCCTAAGTTCACATCTAATTATTAAAAAGTACATAATAGCCATGGACAGTTCATTTCAGATTTCCCTGTACTGTCTGCTCAGGGTTCTGCCACCCCCATCCGTCTTACATAAAAACTCCACTTTCTTTGCAGCGTACAATGCCGGGTATACAGCTATTTTTATACTTCCAGGTCTATTCCAAGTCATTGGGAATGCAGAGACAACCTTCACTCCGTGCAGACACAAGTGCTATTTTCGGAGCCCTAATTATTTATTTACTGTGCACTGATCTAACATATTAAGAGATCTGCTGATTGACATTTACTATGTATGAACTCGATCTTCACACATCTATATAAATATGCAGAACATTCAATTACCGATCTGCAAAAATGCTGCTTCTGTGTCTCAGCTAAGGCAAGAAATGATAGGCCGTTTCTGCGTGTTAGTATCTCGACAACAGGAGAAGTGGGGAGTACAGTTTATTGGGAGGCAGTCATGCGGACCGTCCCTTATTAAGATTCCAGACTGTGAAACGAATACATTGTTAGATGTGACTGTCAGGAGGGACCCACAACGCTCCATCACTGTTCACGGCAGAGATGCTATTCTACCGCTCGCAGGAACGATGTCCTAAGACCACAACGCTACAAATCTGATAATATCACCACAAGGCATTGAGACTACAGATGAGCGAATCGCTCAAAATTCATTTCTGGCCCAATTCCACCAAATCGTTCATGAGATTCAAATCAGGTTCAAATGAATTCTACCCAAATTGATTGTTCTCCTCGATTCTTCTGAATTAGCTTCCAAATTTTAGAGTCAATTCTCTCATCTCTAACTGTGACATAAGACAGTTCTTTGGGGAGTAGAGTGGTTGATATTATTTTATGCCCTCTGCCAAAACAGTCACATCTTAAATGGCGTTCTGCAAGCATGCCTCTATAGAATCTATAGCAGATCCTTTTTTTTTACATCCACAGAAATTCAAAAACTTCACAAAAATAATTCACTATTGTCCATCACTTTCATGATACAAAATCATACAAAAAACTGCGGTATTTCACAAAACCATATAATAAATGCAATTATCTTGGGGCTCCACTAACTTCTACGAACCAGACTTGGGCACAAATTAACATCCAATAATGGATGCTATAGTCTGATTTTTATGGTGTCTGACTGTGGCTCTCTGTGCAAAAAAACATTCACATGAATCAAACCATTTATTATAAAGTCTATGCACAAGCCACTGTAGACTTATATACTACACAGAGAGAAAACGGGATGTGAATTAGCCCTAAAACTGGAAAAAGTTGTACCCATATAACAGGGGCACACACCAGAAATCATAGGACACCATGGCAAAATTAGAAAGTACGCACCCACCCGCCAACAATCTAACATCTGTTAAAGACGTGTCACTGTATTCTATTCAATACACATCGGGGAGATTTATCACGGCGGAAACAAATTTGCAACTTTTTGAACATCACTCACAACCACTTTCTTAAATGGGGGCGTGTATCAGACATGTTCTGCAGCTCGGAGCCGCCGTAGCTTTTATGCTAGCCAACAGACAGACGGAGGTGCGCATCATTTATGAGGAGGCCTGCGTCTAGTCATGAAGCAGGCGCATTCTCCAGCGGGGCAGGAGATTTCAAAGACCGGTATAAAATGACCGTCTTTGATAAATCTCCCCCCATTGTATTCTGTTACTTTTCTAACACTTCCTTCTCACATTATTAGTGGCCCAAAAATGACTCCCACAATATGCATCAAAAGAGAAAAACACCTAAAAGTACTGCATTTTATGTTTCCTGCTTGCCTTTATGTTAACACCTGGGCGCCACTGTTTTTGAAGAAGAAAAAAACTAAGAAAAATGTTATATGTTCCACCACCTTCATAAGGGATAGATATTGTTAACACTGGGCAACATAAGTTGCTTATGTCTGAAAAAGTAGAGTGTCCATTCTAAAGGACATATTTTTCAATATTTTATACTAAAAATTCTATATTTTTATACTAGAAAACTTTCAAAATAAACAGTCCTATAGCCCACTGATAAAGCTTTGGATGCCTGTAGCCACCACTAGGGGGAGCTCAGTACATAAGCATATAGTTACACCAGAGCTCACCGGGAGCTGTATGACTGCAAGAATTTCACAAGACTGTGTCAAAAGCAAGGAAGGCAACTCAGTGCTGAGCCCTCAGGGCACTTAAACGAATGCTCTGCCTCCATGCCTCCACTGTCTTATGAAGTTACTTTCATGGTAAGAAGCATATTAAAGGTGGCAACTGAATAGTACTGGGAATAGTACTATGATCAACTTACCAGTATACCTGTAGAAGTTAGGATAATGTGGTCAACCCTGTCAATCTGAGCTAGGAACCCTACTAACATCCAAAACTTCTAAATGCAGACACTTTGATGCAAGATCCCAAATAAGGCTTTGAACAAGGGTGGCGCTGACAAAAAATACATAAACTACAAGAGATGCCAATAGAGCAGATAAATGGAACCATTGTGAATAAGCGATATGGAAACTGCGAAGCACCACGTGCCTCTGATGTGAAAGGTCAACATCGGCTACGAAGGTGAGTGAGGGACATGACACGGTTAAAAAACCAGGGAGCTACCAGACGTGTCTAAAACCTCCGCTGATTTGCTTAGGGTTGCCTTCTCTAATGAGTCATGTTTTTTGATCCCCTAAATCCTCTCTATATATAGCCCATTTATCATGATTTCCTGAACCCGATCGTCAACTGGCTCATGCAGCTTTATATCTGCTCACCTATTTTCCCAGGATGGCTGGTTTGCACAAAACAAGCACTTCTACCTTTTGTGTCACCCCTTTCCTCTCATAGATTGTAAGCTCTTGTGAGCAGGGCCCTCATTCCTCTTATTGATTTGTCTGTTATATACTATTTATGACTGTCTGTACATGAACCCCTGAATTGTAAAGCGCTGCGGGATATGTTGTCACTATATAAATAAAGATAAATACTATTATTATTATTGGACGGATGGATGTTGACTTGTCAGGCGAGAAACATCAGAGAACAAACACCCTGTAACCATTCCCAGAAGAACACAAGCTGGTGGTGGTAGTATTATGGTCTGGGGAATGTTTTCGGGCATTCTCTGGGCCCACTCATCCATGTGGAAAGCACTCTCAACCGTTTTGGGTATAAATCAATCAGATCACATACATTCATACATGCTGATGGTCTTTCCTGGAACAGATGAGATGTTACAGCACTGCAAAGCGACATGTCACACGGCTCAAAATGTCCGACACGGATGGAAGAGCATGACCAAGACTTCCAAGTGCTACCCTGCCCCCAAATTCCCCAGACCATCTGTGGGACCACCTTGATTGTCATGTCCACTCTATGGATCTTCCACCCCCAGCATCAGGGCTGTGGAGTCAGTAAGCCAAAGCCCCGACTCCAACTCCTTAATTTCCCCTGACTCCGACTCCAACTCCGACTCTCTCATACATGGCACATGTTTAAGTGATAACTTTAAACAAACTTTGCATAAATCAATAGTACAGATATGTCAGGACAAAAAAAGTTATATGTTTTACTAGATATCTTTACTCTGAACTTCCAGTATCAGGCTTTTTTCTGGGTACAGTTCACTAAGGGCCTGATGTATGAAAACTGTCTAGGTCTAAGACTTTCTTTGTTACCCATATCAACCAATCAGAGCTCTCCTTTCATTTCTGCAGAACACTATATGAAATGTAAGGGGAGCTCTGATTGGTTTCTATGGGCAACAAAGAAACTTCTACATCTAGACAGTTTTCATACATAAGGCCCTAGGTGTTTTACATCAGAGGAAAAGCAAACTAAAACATAAAGCATACAGAAAGTACATGCATTGGGCAATTGATTTAAGCACAGTTTATTGAAAGTTTAGATATACTAAGAAGTACTTGCCTTAAAGCAGGTTGATTCACTAGCTGACAGGCAGATTGAACTCACTCTGTCTCCTCAGGCTGTGGGTGGGTCTCCAGCAGTTATTAGCATATATTAACTTTTTCTGACATGAAGGAAATTGTGATCTCTAACACAATTACAGGTAAAGCTTCACAGTCCTCACACTTGGACCTTTTGCTTACTGCAGATAATCACTGAGCTCAGTCACATCATTCCATGGGGGTGAGGTCACTGCTGCTTTCAGCCAATCAGATAGCAGTCGTTCTGGTCTGCAGGTTACCGTAGAAACTTGTGTGCAGTGCGAGATCTGTTGAACTGTCTACAGTACATGACTGTCACGCGCAGGTGTGTGTGTGTGGGGGGGGAACCAAACCGAGTGTAGGGGGGAAAGGAGATTAGGCCTAGAAACTAAGGAAGGAAGATTGACACCTCCTACAGGAAACCCTGGCTCAATTCCTGTCTATCTACCAGTATGAACAGGCCTCAAATGTAGGCAAGTTCATACACAGGAACCTAAACACCGAACTGACCCTATAGGACCCTAGAACTAATGACAGGAATGAGTCTACCTTTTCCTCCAAAAGGAAGAACGAACAGGAGTCTCCCTTAGGCCTAATAACAAAACAACAGGGAAAAGTAACAAAACACACAGAAGGGAAAAGGAAACTTATCTTCCAATGAAGAAATGGAGGTTCCAGGATCTCAGCTGAGAACCAAACTACTGCTCACCACAACAACAACCACAAGGAATAGTGGGAGAAGAAGCAATAAATAGGGGAGGGACAATTACTACACCAGGAACACCTGAGGGAAAAGGGTGTGGTAAATACCAACAACAAAAAAAGAAAACATGTCAGATTATACCACGTTTTGCCAATCTGACAGAACTCCTGTTACCTGTCATAGGAATGTCCGTGACAATGACTGACCAATATATTTAGAAAAGGTCTTCTTTTAACTGTCCCTTTATGTTGAAAGCTAGTCTTTGTAACTAGTGAGAAAACCTCTTTAATCCTGTTTTCTCTAGCAGATCTGAGATGAGTGCAGCCATTCCTTCCCAGTGCCCTTTTTCTCTGATCTGTAGCGAAGGAGCTTCACTTCTGAGCATCTACGGGCAGCACACATTTATCTCAACTGAAAGCCTAGATCCTTAGATCAGAAATAGAACAGACAATGAAATATCCTATAAATGTTTTCCTAAATTCTTATGAAAATATATTCAGCACATACGGCATTGAACTAAATGTACCAATTTTGTTATATATTTCTGGAGTTGGAGTCGGTCCATTTTATACCGACTCCAACTCCACCAAAATGGACACCGACTCCACGACTCTGACTCCACAGCCCAGCCCAACATACAGCAGCTGTGGAATTGTGGAATTCACAGCATGGCTCCAGACACTGGGGACAACATACCAGAACCTTACTGAGTCACCACCAGCCCGTCTAGCTGCTGTCCGTGCTGTACACAGAGGTTACTCTGGATATTAGCTGGTGGCCATAATAATGTGACTGGACTGTGTATAATATACTGTATGTACTAGACTATAGTAAGTTATTATAATATAATAGATCCTAGTAACAAGTAATTAGCTCCAGACTCAACTCCAAATGGGGCCCGGTTGTATTTGAGGCCTATTATTGTTCAGAATTTAAAAGTATTAAACAGTCTACTCCGGTTAATCTCATGAAATTATAATTCTCCATCCTGTATACACTCACCGGCCACTTTATTAGGTACACCTGTCCAACTGCTCGTTAACACTTAATTTCTAATCAGCCAATCACATGGCGGCAACTCAGTGCATTTAGGCATGTAGACATGGTCAAGACAGTCTCCTGCAGTTCAAACCGAGCATCAGTATGGGGAAGAAAGGGGATTTGAGTGCCTTTGAACGTGGCATGGTTGTTGGTGCCAGAAGGGCTGGTCTGAGTATTTCAGAAACTGCTGATCTACTGGGATTTTCACGCACAACCATCTCTAGGGTTTACAGAGAATGGTCCGAAAAAGAAAAAACATCCAGTGAGCGGCAGTTCTGTGGGCGGAAATGCCTTGTTGATGCCAGAGGTCAGAGGAGAATGGGCAGACTGGTTCGAGCTGATAGAAAGGCAACAGTGACTCAAATTGCCACCCGTTACAACCAAGGTAGGCAGAAGAGCATCTCTGAACGCACAGTACGTCGAACTTTGAGGCAGATGGGCTACAGCAGCAGAAGACCACACCGGGTGCCACTCCTTTCAGCTAAGAACAGGAAACTGAGGCTACAATTTGCACAAGCTCATCTAAATTGGACAGTAGAAGATTGGAAAAACGTTGCCTGGTCTGATGAGTCTCGATTTCTGCTGCGACATTCGGATGGTAGGGTCAGAATTTGGCATCAACAACATGAAAGCATGGATCCATCCTGCCTTGTATCAACGGTTCAAGCTGGTGGTGGTGGTGTCATGGTGTGGGGAATATTTTCTTGGCACTCTTTGGGCCCCTTGGTACCAATTGAGCATCGTTGCAACGCCACAGCCTACCTGAGTATTGTTGCTGACCATGTCCATCCCTTTATGACCACAATGTACCCAACATCTGATGGCTACTTTCAGCAGGATAATGCGCCATGTCATAAAGCTGGAATCATCTCAGACTGGTTTCTTGAACATGACAATGAGTTCACTGTACTCAAATGGCCTCCACAGTCACCAGATCTCAATCCAATAGAGCATCTTTGGGATGTGGTGGAACGGGAGAGTCGCATCATGGATGTGCAGCCGACAAATCTGCGGCAACTGTGTGATGCCATCATGTCAATATGGACCAAAATCTCTGAGGAATGCTTCCAGCACCTTGTTGAATCTATGCCACGAAGAATTGAGGCAGTTCTGAAGGCAAAAGGGGGTCCAACCCGTTACTAGCATGGTGTACCTAATAAAGTGGCCGGTGAGTGTAAATCACAGAGATAATAAGGCCACATTCACATGTCACTGACGCACAAACAGCTACCTGTCAGCCGCTCTACGCTGAAAACGCACACACTGAGAGCGCTCAATGACTGACAAACCCTGGATGCAGTATTCTGCCAAGCATACATGAAATGATGTAAATGGCCTGATATGTTGTAGGAGCTGCCAAAATATAGCAACTATAGCTTGATCTAATGTTCCACTGGTGCTTTCTTACAGGCTCCATTTGAAATTGACAGGTCTGGGTTTATAGTAAGGTATTATTACATGCAATTTAAGAAAATCTGCAGTTCCCAAGGAACTTTCTGAAGATGCATTACAAAAAAAAGATAGAGAGAAGAAGAGTCTTCAATATATAGAACCCCTCCCTTCAGGGTGGCGTTAACGGCAGAGCTGTGGAGTCAGTAAGTTATGATTCCGACTCCACCTCTGACCCCTTCATAAATGGCCAATAATTTAGTAATAAAACATTTACTGTAGTAAAATGGTGACCTCATGTATATAATCAGGCTACTTAGATAGAACCTACACCATATTTTTCTAAATTACTGTAAAACACTGTTATACACTTAAAGGGGTTGTCTGGGTTCAGTTCTGATATCTCTGATTTTACTCAGGCAGCCCCCATGATATGAACAGCAGAGTATTTTTTTGGAGATTCGGTGACGTACCGCGCTTTCCGTGGGTAAAGCCAAGTAGAGGCCTCTGCCCAGCAGGGAGCCTGGTGACGTCACCAGCACCAATGGGCGGGGTTTAGCGGCTAGGGCTGGGCTAAAGCCTGCCCATTAGAGCTGGTGACATCACTGGCAACACTGCTAGGTGGAAGCCTCTGCCTAGCAGTGGAAACAATATGAACAAACAGCCCCTGCACAAAATTGGGGATGGGGAGTTGCTTTAAGTTAGGAAAAGGCAGGGCGTATACTGGAAAGGTGAGGAAGCAAAGATGTTAGTGTTGAAAATTCTGCAGATACAAGTCATGGCTGGAAGAAGTTGTCATGGTAAACTGGGCCAGATGGAAAAGACAGGAATAGGGAATGAAAAGAGAGTATACAGTAAATGAGTCATTGGATCTGATTGCAGTGTATTCAATACTGTGCTGTTGGTATAATAAACCATCATTTCAGACCCCACGGTTAATTTTGCCCAAGGCTACGCTTCAACGAAAAAACTGGCCCTGTAGACTCCCAACATTGGTTTTTTAAAAACTGCACCAAAACAGCATGTGAGAAAACACCCCAAAAGTCAGTCACACATGTCTGATCCTTCCTGCAGAAATACGCCAGTGGATGTCGCACAAACTCTGCATGGATAACATGCAAATTTTGCCCCGCTACACTGAGTTGAAGTCGATTTAAAAGTCCACACCACAGGTGAATTTCTGTGAGGAAAAATTCCATAGCATGCGTATGTTTATGTATGTTTAATAAAATATCATCCATGGTACTGTAATCCGCTGCAGACTTTACCTGCACAACGCCATCACCGCTCTTGTAGCCTAGATCCTGCTTCTATAAACTCTGGGCAAAGTAACCCTGAAATACTACTCAGATCATTCAGCGTCCATTCTATATTGCTCCCGTATCAAATGCATTACATTGGTCACTGTCATTAGGGGACACGAACAGGACTACAACCGCACCTCCCAGATACCAAGCTGACAGCCATACAATTACAGGAGCACAGTGTGAGTGAAGCGCTGGGTTAAGTAATGGAAGTCACTGCAGGCGGCTGGTTTCAGATTCATTGGCAGAAGTCGCCTGCAATTTGCGACTGTTCACTAATTCGCTGCTATTGCGGGTTCCTGAAGAGACTTTTACAATGAGCATGACCTTCTGAATCTCTAATGGATACCAGATATACTCCAGTGCATGTATAAGACGTGGCAGTGGTGGGAAATTATATATATCAAATTCAACATTTACAGACGGAGCATATACTAGTACCTTGTGCGCCAGCTGCTGCAAGGGCAAACTCTGCATAAAAAAATCTGGAACAAATGACCACGTGGCAAGAAAAAAAGAGGAAAAAAAATCCAAGACCCCGCTATAAATAAAAAGATCCTAGACATTGATAAAGGAAAGATCCTGGACGTTAAAGAGGACCTTTCACCACTCCTGACATGCCTGTTTTAATAGCTTCATGCCTTCCCCATGTAATAACAATTCTGGAGCATCTATTCTTATGGCTCTATGTTGTACCATTCCTTTATTATTCCTGCTAGAAGTTATGAATGAATTGCTATTAGCCACCAGTAAGGGTACAGAGGGGAGGTAACCAGTTGGGGGGGTGTACCTGCACAGACTGACTCTATCCAATCAGTGCTGGCATTTTCAGACTGTGCAGGGACACACCACCAATTGGTCACCTCCCCTCTGTACCCTTACTGCAGACAGATAGCAATTCATTCATAACTTCTAGTAGAAATAATAAAGGAATGGCACAACATAGAGACATAAGAATAGATGTTCCAGAATTGTTATTACATGGGGAATGTATGAAGCTATTATAACAGGCAAGTCAGGAGTGGTGAAAGGTCCTCTTTAATGCAAATTTCAGAGATTTAAAAAAAAAATGGCACAGAGCAGGGGGCGGTATAAAATAGAGACAAAAACCTTACCTATAAAATGTACAGCCGCTCAGGAGATATCTCCATGGGATTATGGTCAGCCCTTACTTTAGATGTTGGATTAAATAGAGGTTCTTCCAATTATTTGAACTGCTTCTTACATGTTGTCACTGATCTTCTCGGGACTTACAGGGAATTTTTGCTGCCAAATTGGGGCTAAATTCTGGTAAAATTATGCCCAGGGTAGCAATAGTCAGGGATCCACATGACCCAGCACCATGGAAGATTCTGTCTTGAAGCCTGGTAACAGTCAGATTATTTGGAAATGCGTGCTCACGTGGCCTGTCTGTTTAGGTCTTAGGGCAAGAACGCACCAGAAGGCAACCATGGCAAGAACCAGGCCTACAGATGGTGCCCAATGACTGTACGATTTTAAAGGTAAAATTTACCGCAATCCTTTCTTGCTGGGGGCGGACAGGGACTGCCTGGACAGGAACATGCCCATCAAGGTGATCACTGATCTCTAAGGGGAGCAGATGTCTGGCACACAGCTTTGCAATGTGAGCCAGACATCTGTGATTGGTTATTTCTTGGCCGGCAAACAATGCTGCCAGTAGAAGTGACATCCCAAATTGCACATTAAATGCATAAGCACAGAGCCTGAGACAATCAAGTCTCCTTTATTTTCTAATTTCATAGCCTCCATCTAAAGAAAGTACACCTAGCTCTCAATGAAGAGCACCTTCTCCTCCAATATCATGTAGATGAAACAAGGCTTCATTAGAATAATCCACAACTTTACAGGAACTGCTCGAGAGTTAAATATCTTGTTTACGGGGACTACAGCAGCAGTGAATATTGTAATTCCCCCTCTCCATATCCAGCATAGTGTCACCAGCAGTTCTCTCATCACAGAGTGACAGGTCAGCACAGAACAAACAATGCTTCTCTCCCACACATCAAAGAGAACCTTTCATGATGTGAGCGATGCATGATGTTCCAGGCAGATAATTATTAATACCTCTTTTCAAGGATTCAGGCCTCAGAAGCTACTAGGAGCACCACTGAGGTCTTCTCCACCCATTACACACAAAACTTAGGGTCCAATTTCTCAACTTCAAAACACATATGCAGAAATCTAATGTAGACATTTACTAATCAATATGTATATAGCACCAACATAACTTTAGTGTTGTACAAAGCACACACCTAGCCCCCTTGTCCAGGGGATTACTATATAATACACAAACTAAGCTCAAATTTCATGAAAAACCTATAAACATCAGCATAGGGGATATGTCCATAAATATATTAGCTGTCCACATGTACAAAAAAATAAGCCCACTGACAACCTAGCTGGATGTTCTCCTATGTCGCCCTGTATCCAGCAGGAGAGCATCCTCACTTGCTAGAAAACCAAGTCTCACCCCAGCCCCTGCAGTGGTGGATGGGTCAGCTGCTTGCTTTGGCCAAGTGGTCTGTTGGCGGACCGGTGGAGAGGATGGTGATATAAGGGGTGAAGGGAAGAAGGCGCTGTGTACCAGTAGGGAGCCTGAAGAGAGGAGCTGTGAGCAGATAGTGTGTTGGCTACCTAAAGGCGCTGTCCCACCATTAAATGTTATTTTAATATAGTTCAGTATGGAAAAACTACCGTAGTTACTTTTGTACTTCACTTTCTGCTACAAAATGTTCCAGTGGTGGGATATTCTCTTTACTTCATTATAACAGTGCCACCTTGGTGTTTAACCTATAGAGTAATGTGCACGTCCACCTACTGATGTGGACACACATGCTCAGTCCTCTCCTTCGACTGTCACCAGCCATGTCTACTGTTGTAAGCTGTGAAATTCACAGAGACTGCAGCAGAAAGGACATGCCTCTGAGAACGGACACTTCCTGAGCTGTGAATGGGGATTGCCCTGGATTCATTTGAGGTACAGAGCTGGTATGTTAGATAGAGATTGTCAGGTGATGTATGACGTTTGATTTTCACATTTTACCTCAGTCAAGGCATATGCTTCAGAGTATTTCGCCTCTATTTAGTCAACATATATCGAAATTATAAGTAGCGGACATCCATTGAGTTCAGCAAAAAATGCATAAAATAAGTCAGAAATGTAATAAAAATATTTAAGATAGACTATAATTACTCTTACCGGTAATTGTTTTTTCCAGTAGCCTCCACAACGGCACGGATAGGAGGATATCCCGCCCAGGGACAGGAAACAACACGGAGAATTCCTTTAAAATGGCCCCTCCTCCGTACCCTCTCCAGTTGATACCACAGGAAAGGATGCTCACAAGAAAACAAATCAGTTAAATTACATAAACATATCCTATTATATACTGCATAGGACCTGGATACTAATGAACATATATATATACGATAATCCTCACAGACATATATATTTTTTTTTTTTTTTTTTTTGGGTGGGTAATAAAGGTGCCGTTGTGGAGGCTACTGGAAAAAACAATTACCGGTAAGAGTAATTATAGTCTTTTCCAAACGCCTCCCCAACGGCACGGATAGGAGGATATAACAGAGAACTCTAGGGAGGGACAGAAGCAGACAGAACCTTCCTACCGAAGGATAAATCTGACTGTCCTACGTCCAACTTATAGTGTCTAAAAAAGGTCATCGGATTCTTCCAGGTGGCAGCCCTACAAATCTGCTCTACTGAAGCTGAAGCCCTTTCTGCCCAGGAGGTGGAAACGGCCCTAGTAGAGTGGGCTTTGAGAGTACTTGGAGGGGATAAACCTCTTTTCTCATAGCATAATGAAATAGTAGACTTTATCCATCTAGCTATGGTTACTTTACTAGCCTTAAGCCCCTTATTCTTTCCCTGAAACTGGACCAACAAGTTATCAGCGGATCTGAAAGTACTGGTGGATTCTAGATAGACGAGAACACACCTCCTAACATCTAGATGACTGAACTCTTCTTCCTTTTTAGATGTAGGATCTTGACAGAAGGAAGGTAGAGTGACCACCTGCTGACGATGGAAAGAGGTGGTTACTTTTGGCAGGAAGGCTGGATGATGTTTTAGGAGGATACGGTCTTCCAGTACTTCCAGGTAAGGGGCTCTACAAGAGAACGCCTGGATCTCACCGACTCTTCTTGCTGTGGTGATGGCCAGTAGGAAGGCCGTCTTAAAGGTTAAGAGTTTGATAGAGACTTCAGGTAAAGGCTCAAATGGGCTGTCTGCTAGAACTGAAAGAACTAAAGAGAGATCCCATGGAGGGACAGTGGAATGGACAAATGGCCTTATCCTTTCTGAGGCTCTCAGGAATCTTTTTACATAGGAGTCTTCAGCTAACTTGCGGTCTAGAAAGACACTTAGTGCCGAGACTTGCACTTTTAGAGTATTTGTCTTCAGGCCTTTATCCAGACCTTTCTGCAAGAAGTCCAGAACATCCGAAATGCAAGCGGAAGATTTCCCTTCCGAAGCTAGGAACTGCAGGAATACTTTCCAAACTCTGGAGTAGATCTTATTAGTAATCTCCTTTCTGCTAGAGAGAAGAGTGGAGATTACCCTTTCTGAGAAGCCTTTCTCCCTTAACATTAGCCTCTCAGATTCCAGGCCGTCAATTGTAAAAATGACAGGTTCTTGTGAAACAGCGGGCCCTGAGACAGCAGATCCGGACACTGAGGTAGAGTGAAGTAGTCCCCCGCGGAGAGTTCCAGGAGAAGAGGGAACCAGGACCTTCTTGGCCAAAACGGGGTCAGCAGAATTACCCAGGCTTTGTCTTCTTGGATCTTTTGTAGGACTTTTGGAATCAGTGGTACTGGTGGAAAGGCATATAGCAGGCCTGTGGACCAAGTTTGGGAGAATGCATCTACTGCTAGAGGATTTTCGCTTGGCTGAAGAGAGAAGAATTGATGGAGTTGCCGGTTTGACCTGGTTGCAAATAGATCTATCGACGGACAACCCCACCTTTTGACTAGAAGTTGAAAGATGCCTGTCTCTAGCCTCCATTCTCCTTCTTTGACTGTGACCCTGCTCAGATAGTCTGCCTCTATATTCGCCGTTCCCTTCAGGTGGACTGCCACGAGAGAAAGAACATTCTGTTCTGACCAGAAGAATATTTGGGCGGCTATCCCGCTTAGGGCTGAGCTCCTGGTGCCACCCTGTCTGTTGATGTACGCCACCACCGTAGAATTGTCTGTAAAGACTTTTATATGATGATGGAGAATTTCTTCCTTCAGGGCCTGTAGGGCATACCACACTGCCAGAAGCTCCTTGTGATTTGATGACTTCTGTAACACTACTTCGTCCCATCTTCCCTGGACGATCGAGTTCTTGGTGTGGGCTCCCCAGCCACTGCCGCTGGCATCTGTTGTTATAATTACTTGAGGTTTTAATATCCAGGGGACCCCCTTCTGTAAATTTGTCGTCTGCTGCCACCAATTTAGAGACCTTCTGACCGACAATGGGATTCGTACTGTATTGTCCAGACTCTCTTGATTCTTGTCCCATCTGGAAAGACAAAAGGTTTGGAGGGGGCGAGAATGGGCCTGGGCCCAACTTACTGCTGGGATAGTCGATGTCATTAAACCCAGGACAGCCATTATCTTTCTGAAGGTGCTGGATGGGTTCTGGGACAGCTGTTGAAATCTCAGAGGTAACGACAGCAGCTTTTCTGGAGGAAGAAAGGAACACATTAGTACTGAATCCAGAAGAATTCCCAGAAAACATTTTCTTTGTTCTGGGACAAGGTTTGATTTTGCCTGATTCACTTTCCATCCTAGGTGATTGAATTTTGAAAGAACAAAACCTAGATCCTCCAGCAGTTTTTCTGGCGATGTGGCTATTATGAGGAAATCGTCCAGGTAAGGGATTATTAATATTGAGTGCACATGATAAAAGGAGATTACTTCCGCCATAATCTTTGTGAACACTCTCGGGGCTGCACAAAGACCAAAGGGGAGGGCCCTGAACTGTAGATGATGTACAGTCCCGTCCAGGACTACAGCTATCCTGAGAAACCTCTGAGAGTCCGGGTGGATTGGGACGTGGTAATAGGCGTCCTCTAGGTCGACTGTTATCATATAAGAGCCCTGCTTTACCAGTCTGGTGGCCGACTTCACTGTCTCCATTTTGAATCTCTTGTACTTTAGGAATAGATTCAACTTCTTTAAATTGATAATGGTGCGAAAGGAACCATTCGGTTTCCTTATTAAGAAGATCGGGGAGTAAAACCCCTGTCCCTCCATATTGGGAGGAACGGGGATTAATACTTTCTTCTCAACAAGGAGACGTATTTCTTTTTCCAAGATCTTCTGTTTTTCCGCCTGCAAGGGACTTGTCTGGCAGAAGTAAGTCGGGGGAATTTTTTGGAACTCTAACCGGTATCCCAGTAATATGGTGTCTAGAACCCAAGCCGAATGGGATATTTCTTCCCACTGCGGGAAAAACTGAGATAACCTTCCCCCTACCGGAAGGTTGGCATCATTGGGAAGGGGCCTTAGCGGTAGCATTTCTGGGAAAGAAAATGTTTTTTCCTCTTCCCCTGAAGGACTGCTGTCTAGTAGAGGACTGAAAGGACTGGTCTCTCCTTGCTGGACCTGGACGAAAGCCTTTCTGTCCTCTAGCTGCTCTTCTCTGGTTATAATACCTGGAGTCAGTAGGAAATCTCTTCTTTCTTTCTGAAGCTTTCTCCAGTATATCGTCCAGGCTATTACCAAATAGCCTATCTCCTTCACAAGGAACCGTGATTAGCTTGTTTTTTGACCCTGTATCACCCGACCATGATCTCAGCCAGGTACATCTACGGGCAGAGTTAGATAAGGCCGCTGTCCTGGCCGAGAGTTTAACAATGTCTGCCGATGCATCCGCTAGGTATGTAGTAGCTTTCTTCATGAGAGGAAGAGAGGCTAAGATGTCTTCCCTAGGGGTACCTGATACGAGGTGATGTTCCAGCTCATCAATCCAGAGTGACATGGATCTGGCGGTGCAGGTGGCGGCTATGCTGGGCCGCAGCAAGGCAGTAGAAGCCTCCCAAGACCTCTTTAAGAGTGACTCTGACTTCTTATCTAAGGGATCTTTTAGTAAGCCAATGTCTTCAAAGGGCAGAGCCGCCTTTTTTGACATACCAGCCACCGGAGCATCTACCTTTGGAATTTTATTCCAGAGAGCTGCGTCCTCGTCAGAAAAGGGGTATTTTCTCTTAAAGGAGTCAGTAACAGGGGCTCTCCTTTCTGGGTCTTTCCACTCTTTTTTAATTAATTTAACCAGGTTTTCATGGACTGGAAAAACCCCTCTTTTCCTTTCTCCAAGGCCTTGGAACATCCTGTCTGAAACTGACAGAGTCTCTTTAGGGTCCTGTAACCCCATAGTTGTTCTGACTGCCCTAAGGATTTCCTCAGTATCGTCTAAGGGGCACAAAGGTTGCCCGGAACCATCTTCCAACTCTGAATTTTCAGAATTATTGTCACTGTCTTCTATTACTCCTTGACTGGGACCTGCAACTGCTGAATCGGTTCCAGGAGACATAGCAGAGGAAGAGGCGGCAGTTGCTGATGGCAACATGGTCTTATTTAATGCGGAATTTACTTCCTCTTTAATCATGGACTTGATACTGGACATAAATGAAGGGGACTCTTCAGATACAATATGCTGGATACATTTCACACAAAGAGGCTTCTTATGTGATGACGATAAGGTCTTCCTGCAGACCCCACACTTTCTAGATGGAGTTTTCTGAGACTCCTAGTAAGAAGCATAGTACAAGGCAATTAATATTTCGACTTCTACTCACTTAAACAGGAGACCAGAGGAGGGGACTGACCTGGGCAGGGGCTTCCAGGGGCTCAGCGGCTCTTTTTGGATCAGATTCCGACATTCTGTGAGACACAGATGCTGAGAACCATCCACCAGAGTGTAAACACACAAACACTGGTTTTTGGCGCCAGATTTTTAAATCTGCCGGGTGATGACGTCATCACGTACTCACCTGTCTTCTGCGCATGCGCGCGCCGGCTCTCGCGGAAGTCTTCATGGAACGCATCGGCCCTGATGCGTTCCACTTGCCGCCTGTCCGCGCACGGCGAACGAGCTCCCCGCCGCCACCTCACAGGGAGGATCGTGCGCTGCCCAGAGGCTGCCTTCCAAGGAAGGACTTAGCGCCAGGAGACGGAGGGGCCGCAGCCCAAGTATCCGCTCCCTGCACAGGCCCTCCGGAGGACCGGGAAACTAAGGCCTGTGCGCCAGGTAAGCTCCCCCACGGCCGGGAAGGAGCATATCTCCATGCATCCCAAGGGACAGGAAACAACTGGAGAGGGTACGGAGGAGGGGCCATTTTAAAGGAATTCTCCGTGTTGTTTCCTGTCCCTGGGCGGGATATCCTCCTATCCGTGCCGTTGGGGAGGCGTTTGGAAAAAATGAATAGAAACATAGTGAAGGTGTGAACGTGGCCTCTAAGTGTACAATGGGAAATTAGGAAAGCTAAAGGAACTTAAAACTAATAAATCTAATAAAAGGCAGGTGCTAGGGAAAGTGATATGCTTGACTGGAGTAAAGTACTTATTAAAAACCCATTAGAGCGTTTATGGAGTGACTGGGATGAATTGGCGTGACACTGCTCTGAAGAGTGCGGCGGCTCTATCAAACATATGATCTGTTGGACAGCAGTGTACGGTGCTGTCGCAGACTCAGGAGTCACAGACCACGTGGCCTAAACATGCGACAGACTATGTTCCTGAGTTAGCCGACTATTAAAGCCGAAAAAACAGAAAGAATGAGAGGCAACAGATCTCACAGAGTTCATCAAGGGCCGGGGGAAATGACAAGTAGGCGTAAAATTGGCTAATCTGTAGATTTTTGGAAATGCTTAAATCTAGAAACAAGTTTGACATCTCGGCTCCTCAGGAAATTCTGAATGAATAAAAGAATGAACTGTTTGTGAATAAGAGGACATGACACAGACGTAAAGGGGGAGCGATTTGCCTGTGCGCATTTGGCATTACACAGTTAGAGGGCATCTTCGCACATTTACTATGTTTCTAACCATTTATTTAATACATTTTTTGCATTTCTGATTTATTTTATGTATTTACTGCTGAACTCAGCAGATAAGGAAATGATTTTACCTGAATGGCGTCAAAATGCTCGTCTGTAGTGTAATATATATCTACTGTTTACTGATGTTTTTATATACCTGATGAAGGCGCTTATGCAAAGCCAAAACACGTTGTGCTATTATCCACAGACCACACTTGAGGTTTGTGAGCAGCACAACCTTTTTATTTTTTATTTTTCTTCAAGATTGGGAACCCATGTTGACTTGGCCTGGAGGAGAAAGGAACTGGGCGCTGGACCTGGAAGGTTTGCATACTTCCCAGACATTTCGGATAACTCCTTTAAGTCTTTTTGATGGCAATGAGGTGACAGACAAAAACCTTTTGGAGAGTAAGGCCTCATTCACATAACAGTAAAAAACGTCCATCAAACTGCCGTTTTCAGAACCAATTAAAGTCTACAGGGCTTTACACGTGGCCATTTTTTTTAACAGTCAGTGAATAGCTGCCATCAAAAAATAAGCCAGACAGACCACACTGAAATCTATGAGCCTGTTTTTAATGGGTGTATAGATAGGAATGTGCCCATCTAAAGTCTGTTAAAAAAAGGCTAGAAGGGTGTTTTAGGGGTTAAAATTAAATATACTTCTCTATTAGAACACGCAGGGACACTTGCTCCTCACTGGATGCAGCAGGACCTGCTGCACGATGACATCACATGATCAGGCTGGGACCGCAGGTCCTGCAGCATCCAATGAGGAGCGAGTGTCCCCGTGCGTTTAGGTGGATGAAGTTTTTGGTTTTTTTTTTGCTGGCAGTATATTGGAGGGCACTAAAGGGAATCTTATATATATTGGGTACACTAAAAACGGCTTTATTTATACTGGGGAGCACTAAGAGGGGCCTTATATATACTGGAGGGCACTATGGGGACCATTTGTTGTCCAGGGAGCACTATTGGGACGGGGGTTTGAAAAAAAAAAAGCCTATGAAATTCAGCAATTTTAAACAGATTTTAAAAACGGATAGATGGGCAGAAAGCTGATGTACACACTGATTCAAACTGGCCATGAAAATCTGACAATTTATCCATTCTTAATGCCCAATAGGACATTTTTGACAGCCAATACTTACTGGTCGTTGAAAAAAAAAAACGGCCATGAGAATAGCCCCATAGACTTCAATTGGTTGTAAAAACGGCCGTGTGGCCACCATTACTTAAACGGCTGTCACTCGGCCATTTTTCCCAATTTGTGTGCATGAGGCCTTATAGAGCTGTGCCCATGGAGTCCACAACTACAAAAGATAATCTATTCTGTTAATCTACACTGCAGTACCATAAATCTATCCACATCACTTCTAGTATTCCTTGCTTGTAATTGATGGGTAAATAGGCGCATCACTTATCTAACACTAAGACTCTGGCCATAAAAAGTAGTGGTGTTACCACAGCCAAATAATTTCTGAAAGTAGATACCTTCCATATTGTGAAAATGGCATCCAGGTCTTTGCAATAATAAGCGCATTCATGCAATTTTGCATCACAGCTTAATGCTTTGCAAAAATGCATTTAAAAAAAATCATGTTTGTGCCTAAAAGTCTGACCTATGCAGAGTCTTCGATAAAAAAAAACACTTTAAAATAAAATTCAAGATGTGCACAGTTTACACGTTACTCATGCAAATATCTACATGCCCATATCATCATAGATAAAGGAAGAAACCCTAGATGCGCCACATTGTGCCACTTTTTAGACAGACTTTTGGTAAATCACATTGGTAAAACACATTGGTAAATCTGGATCGTTACGTGAATCCAAATGTCCATACACATCAGTATTCCCAAAAAACAGCTCATATGGGGCGAGCAGGTAAGCACACCGAGGATAGTGACATGGCTTAACTAGATGTCTTTGTCCTAATGCTATGCCAGAAGACAGGACAAGAAGTATCATGGGCAGTTTACTGCTCAGTTAGGGCTGGTAATTTCAAGAACAGATGAAGCAGTAACCACCCGTAAAGAAGGTGCAGATACGTATTACATATTATTAAGCCATATTTTTCATTATGCAGTACATTATCTTTAAAGGGAACCTGTCATCACCGAAACACCCCCTGAACTATAGTAAGCGTTGTATAGTGTAAGTGATGCTGAATCCGAATATGTAAGTTTTATCTTCATACTCACTTCCATTCTGACTCTGTGCTCTGACAAACCAGCAGTAAAATGCACTCACTGGACTCCAGTGTCACTCACATAATGGAGAGGACTCAAAGAAGAGTCCAGTGAGTGCATTTTACTGCAAGTTTGGTGGAGCACAGCATCTGAATGGAAGTGAGTATGAAGATAAAACGTACATATTCAGATTCAGCATCACTTACACTATACAACGCTTACTCTAGTTCAGGGGGTGTTTCGGTGATGACAGGTTCCCTTTAAGTCGGTTTATTATACCCATATGTCTTATTTGTGAAGAAATACTATGCATTCATACAGTTAACACTGGCAGGACCACTTCCAGCTTCTAAATGACATAATGATAGTCCTTGGCTTAGAACGGCCCCTCTACAATATCTGAAGGACTCTCAAATCTTTTGAGATATTGTTAAAGCGCGATATAATAAACCTGCACACAAAAAAAAAAGAAGAATGAAGGATTCTTTAATTAGGGTGTAACCCAAGAGGGAGAGGAAAACAGCACAACAGATGGCAGCACAATCATCAGCTACAGAAGCTCCTCAGGCATCAAACAATACTCTGGCCTTTAAACCACCAGGCTAGATGGTTACTGCATGCTGGGCACTGCCACCTTTCACCATTTCCCTAGCAAACCTTTTTTTTTAAACACTTGGCACTGCCCCGCAGGAACTCTGGCCAGCTGGAGAGCCTCTCACTATTTCTAGCACGTGTGCCGCTCTACAGAGGAACTTCCCAGCTCGTCTGCAATCTACTCAACAAGATCTCACCAGAGTGTCTCTCTACAAGGCACTTCTACCAGGTAGGTCAAGTGTGCTCATGTATCCATCATCAGACGGTATGTGGACATTCAGGAATCTCTAGGTTCCTGTAGCAAGAGTGACTAAAAAAGAAAAAAAAAAAGAAAAGACAAAAAAAACGAGGATGGACCATCACGATCACATTTATTTTCAAGTACTATCTCCTGGTTCAGTAAAGCCAGATAACTAAATGAAAGATAAGCACATTGCAGGCAGCAGTAAGATAGGCTCTTCTATTTGTATCAGCCCCATGATGTCTGCTCTCAGCCGGTAAAATAGGCTCCGGATCTGGATTACCTCCAAAACCCACAAGACATAAGGGCAGCTGGGACGCCAAGCCAATTTCTTTTAACAGTGTTTACAAATTGCTCTAATAAAAGAAAAGGGAGTTGTACGAGTATCTGAATTCATGGCGTATCAGGCGCTTATGAGGAGGAGAGACAGGAAGGCACTGAATGTAAATCAGAGTGATGCCTACCTACGCCGCGTGTCAAGGTCAATCACCCATTCAGATGGCAAGACATGGAATTCACTTTACAAAGTGCGTATGATAACGAGCGGTCTCTGAGCTATTCTGCCCGAATGCAGCACAACACTGCCAGCAATACGGCGGGGCTCACGTCACGTTTTTGCCATCCATTTAACATATAAAAAAATGTATAGGGATGTCTCAGATTGATGCCATACAGCGGCATCCTTCACCATAGAGATTCACTGAAAAAAAACGTATACCTTAACGGATGAATAAGACAGATGTCATACAGTGACATCCGTTCACCATACAGTGCCACTGTAAAAAGAAAAAAAAAACCTATACGTTAACGGATGCATCAGACAGATGTAATCCAGCCGCATCCTTCATCCTCTACTGTACAAAAAAAAAAACGTATAAATTAAAGGACGCCTTAGACAGGTGCCATACAGTGGTATCCGTTCACCATAGAATTCCACTGTTAAAAAAAAAAGTATACGTTTTATTACCAGACTCTGCAGGATAGAAAAGGAGTATCGACGGAGTGTTTATCAAACTTAAAAAAAATGGGGGTCATTTATTATCCTGAAATACGCCTATATTAGCAGTTAGTTGTGTTGCAATCTGTGACTTTTCCCTGCTCACACCATATCTAAAATTGTGGGCGTGGCGTGGGTGTGTACCGGCAGGTCCATCTGATTCATCATTTTCTACGCCTGTTCTAGGCATAGAAAATGGTCTAAATGTTAGACCGCTAGGAAGCTGGCTTACATGTAGACTGGTGCTGGATGCGCCAAAGTTATGGAGAGGCCAGCTGGATATAATAGGTAGGCAGCATGCTGCACTATTTTTCCCAGTAAAATGCTGGGCTCCCTGATAGACCCCACAAGAGTGCATGGTGTCCATCTTGCACCATTTATTTCCGAGAATGGGGTCCATCTCACAATGTTTGTTTCCGTTATTTGACGTAAATGGCTCTTCTGTAACGGTTGTCACTGAAGAAAATGGGAGCCGTGCAGCTGTAATCAGCTCTGTCCACTACACAGAGCAGCGGGGCTACTGCAGAACCGCTGATCAGCGGGGTGTCAATGTCAAACCCCATCAATCAGATCCGTAAAATCATGGACAACCCCTTTAAATTCTGAAGTTCTAAACAAGGTCAGTTGTATGTGAAGTTCTGATTACTATAATAAAACTAAGCTGTGACCAGGACTCATTACATCACAGCCTGAAAAGAAAAAGTACGCACCATAAAACTAAAGACGCTCCCTATACACAGTGGAACAAAGTGAAGCTTTCTATCGTAGATCTACTGCCCTCTACTGGAAGCAAGAACAAACTCTATCAGAACATACATGATTAATCAGATGAGCCTGTGATATCCCAATGGACCTTTTCATCTTACTCCAAAAGGGGCTTTCTGCTCTGGTTTCATGATCACACTTGTACTGCATACCACTACAAAGAGCATACGAGGGGGAGTCAAAAATGATCCGCACTCTGCCTGTAGAATTTATCATAATCAACTTTTAGAATAGACAAATACACAGCTTTTCAATAGTTTGTCAGCAACTTTTCATATTTCTTCATTAAAAAATATTTTAGGCTGAGCTGCAATGCACAAAGGCACCGCCGTCTTCACCTCTTCATCAGACGTGAATTTTCACCCTCGTAGAGCTTCTTTCAGGGGACCAAATAGGCAAGATCAGGACTACAGGATACTTTAAAGGCTATGAACACCTTTGGGGCAAATATTTCTTTTTATGATACATTTTACTTAATTTGGTCTAAAAAACACATTTCAGCAGCTTTTGAGATATAGGTATTAAAAATCAGTCTTTTTAACATGAACGGTCAGCTGAAGTGATAGTCTCAGACTGATAAAAATATGGCTTAAATGAGGGTTTATGGGGTCAGGAGATCAGAGATAAGGCTTCACATGAGCCATTAGCTGAGAGGACTCAGAAGCCATAGTCTGCAAACAGACTGATTTTTTCCTGTATCTCAAAAACTGCTGAAAAGACCAATTGAAAAAATTACTTTTAGCCCAAAATGAGTAAAACGCTGCTCTTCTTTCGTGCAAATCACAAGTGGGGCAGCAATTGTTTCTTCCCCCACAGTCACAACAGATTTGACGTAACACGTTCAAACCGGAAATGCAATGATTAGGGAGATTATGTCAAAAATGATTTATTTGCCTTTTTTGAAAGTTGATTAAAATACATTCTTTAGCCAGAGTGCAGTAATTTTTGACTCACCTACGTGGTAATGGGGGTGCTGTGGTCACCACTACCTTCATTACAATATTTGACACATTTTCTTAAATGTCCAAAACTATAACACTCTTCTGAGGCAATTTTTAAACATGGGGCAGGAGACAGGTGGAACTTAAAGGGGTTTTTCAGGCTTTTAATATTGATGACCTATCCATGCGCACATACCATCTCCTGTTTCTATTCCTGCTTGCTGCTGCTATTTGTATGGCAAGCAGGAAGAGAGAAAGGAGACGGCACATGTCCTGTCTTCATACAGCTGATTGGATCTGATATTGATGACCTATCCTGAGGATAGATCATCAATATTAAAAGCCTGGAAAACCCTTTAAAGATATAAATCTAGGCTTAGTTCACATTTTCTGGGTATTTGTGTCTCACAGCCCAATGTTTCTGGGAATTTTCTTTAAAGAGGTCTTCTGGGAGTTAACTACTGATGACCTGTCCTCATTGTACAGAGGCTGCGCTTGGTATTGTGCTCAGATGAATGGGGCTGAGCGGCTCCTAGGCCACGTGACCGATGAACGTGACGTCACTGGCCTAGGAAAAGCTAAGAGAAGGCACCAGCGCTCACGGGAGGAGTGCCGATGCCTTCTCAAACACCTGATCAGTGGGGGTCCCGGGTGTCGGACCCCCACCGATCAGATACTGATGGCCTATCCTGAGGATAGGTCATCAACAGTAAAATCCCAGAAAACCCCTTTAACTGCAGTGAATATATCAGTGAAGGTGTAATGTCATGAACATTCTACAGTTCTGTTCTCCCCTCAGACTTCATACAGAGAGGCACGAGGAGCAGTGCCACATGATATCAAATTCTGACTGCACAATCTGTGCTATGGTACCAGTCATGATGTACAGACAGTGACGGCTGAGATCCAAGGTCAGGACTCTAGACTTGTAAAACAACACTTTTAACCACCGGTTCAACAATTTCTTTTCACAGTTCATGGGGGTGGTCAACTTTTTTTTAAGGAACCAAAAGCTACTAAGTGTAATTAAAAAAAAAATCCTATGCTCAACAGATTAATCCACCACCGCTTCCAGCACCGCCGGCTAGTCCTCCCGTCTGGACTGTGTTTACATGGCTGAAGCGTTGAAGTAGTCATATACCCAGCATGACCACTGCATCCAACCATTGGCCTTAGTGGTCTGGCATTGTATATCGCTAAGAATAGTGACTGGCCACAGCAGTGACATGGGGCATACGATATACAACAAATCCCAGTGAGGAAGATCCAGGCTTTAACTGGTAAGTCCACCCACTGAACTATTGTAGACCAAATCAGGCAAACAATCTAATGTGTATGGAGAGCTCACGGCTCCTTCCAAACAGGTAACGTCCTGTAGAGAAGATCAGGTGCATTTCAACGCCAGACCTTGTTGTTCTGTGAAATAAGCCACTGCCAGAGGTGGAAGTGGCTTTCGCCTCTCTCCCTATTGAATACATGCTTGGAGTGGGGGAGGCAGCTACTGAAGGTGCATGGACCCCTTAAGCCTAAACCAACAACCGATTTTGTAGGGTATAAATTATTAGTGATACATGATATTATGGTGGTCTCAGAAGAGGCCACTGACGTCATCCATGGCAAAGGTCAAGCGGTACAAACAGATTACACAGCTGCATTGTGACTTAGGTTTTCTTCACAGATTATATCAAACAAACTTCTGAATGAAGGAACTTCCCAAACAGATATGGTCTTATTTTTGGCAAAATCCATAGGGATGGAACCTAAACCCAGAAAAACGGACATAAAAAGCCTATACCTGCAGATATCCATAGATGGGCACTCAAAACTTTTGGAAATGAGGAGAATGCCACAGAGGAGATCTTCCAATTCAGCATACAGGAACGTTAATGTCTGATCACCAGTCTGTGAAACTCAGAGGAACCATATGAATTTTCTTTTACCGGTGGGCAAAAGGGGATTGCCAGTTGCACATGACTGGTTTAGATCCATAGCACCACAGATATCCACAGCTACTTGAGAGCCTTCTAAAAATTGCAATATCCTGAATGTATAATTATAGAGAACCAAGTCAATCTCACCTGCTTTGCAAGCTTCACAGAATCATGGGTCAGTCGATCTCGGAGCTGTGGGTCTAGCTGAGCAGCTGGTGCTATCTCCACCACCTTCTGATGACGTCTCTGGATGGAGCAATCTCGTTCATAAAGATGTATCACATTGCCATGTTTGTCACCTGATAAAACAAGGTGCAGGATCCTCAATTAGCAGGACGTACACAGTAACATACGTGGAGTGCACATAAATGATGAACCTGACATGTGGTGCAGATTGTGCACATTCAAAGGCCCCAATTTATCAAGAACGGCATCCGCTGGGCCAGTCTTGATAGGCTCTGAGCCACTGGAGGAGGCATGTCATTTATGACGAGGTGCAGAGCAAAGTGGCAGCTGTGACATGTTGAAATGGCATGAAAAAAGTTGCAAAACCAAGGTTCAGCGATTTTTTAAAGTCATAACGAGATGTAGGGGAATGATGAACTTCCAAGAAAGTGACTTATGTTGCGGATTTCATCCTTCATGTTCAGCCATGCCCCTCATCTAGAGAAGTAGAAAAAGAGTCTAAAACACACAGTAATAGAGTACAAGCGTACATGCATAAACCATTTCTGAGCTCAACAAAATCAGCAAAACAACAAATCCTTCACTTACGCAATCAGACACAATTTTTGTACAATGAACAGCAGAGATAGTAGAAGACGCTTCAGTTGATAGAGTTGCTGGTCATGGCAGCATATCTCGTATACAACACTTGTGTTCTAGCATCACATCCCGTACATGACACTTGTGCTCTAGCATCACATCCCGTACATGACACTTGTGCTCTAGCATCACATCCCGTACATGACACTTGTGCTGTAACATCACATCTCGTACATGACACTTGTGTTCTAGCATCACATCTCGTACATAACACTGGTACTGTAGAATCACATTTCGTACATGACACTTGTGCACTAGCATCACATCTCGTACATGACACTTGTGCTGTAACATCACATCCCGTACATGACACTTGTGCTGTAACATCACATCCCGTACATGACACTTGTGCTGTAACATCACATCCGTACATGACACTTTGTGCTGTAAAATCACATCCGTACATGACACTTGTGCTGCAGTAACATCCACATCTCGTACATGACACTTGTGTTCTAGTAATCATCACATCTCGTACATAACTTGTACTGGTACTGTAGAATCACATTTCGTACATGACACTTGTGCACTAGCATCACATCTCGTACATGACACTTGTGCTGTAACATCACATCCCGTACATGACATGACTTGTGCAGTAACATCACATCTCGTACATGACACTTGTGCTGTCACATCTCGTACATCACATCACTCGTACATACACTTGTGCTGTACAATCACATTTCGTACATGACACTTGTGCTGTCAATCTACATCACTCACATCACATCGTACATGACACTTGTGCAGTAACATCACATCTCGTACATGACACACTTGTAACACTTGTAGCAATCACATCTCGTACATGTACACTTGTTCACATCCGTACATGACACTTGTGCTGTAACATCACATCTCGTACATGACACTTGTGCTGCATCTACATGACACTCACATCACATCGTACATGACACTTGTGCAGTAACATCACATCTCGTACACACTTGAACAACTTGGTGCTGTAGACATCACATCTCGTACGTACATGACACTTGTGCTCTAGCATCACATCTCGTACATGACACTTGTGCTCTAGCATCACATCTCGTACATGACATTGTGCTGTACATCACATCTCGTACATGACTTGTGCACTAGCATCACATCACGTACAACTGTACAACATTGTACATTCGTACATGACACTTGTGCTCTCACATCTCGTACATGCAGCATCACATCTCGTACATGACACTTGTGCAGTAACTACATGACATCACATCTCGTAATCACATGTACACACACTTGTGCTCTAGCATCACATCTCGTACATGACACTTGTGCTTGTAACATCACATCACATCTCGTACATGACACTTGTGCTTACATCACATCTCGTACATGACACTTGTGCTGTAACATCACATCTCGTACATGACACTTGTGCTCAGTACATGACATCACATCTCGTACATGACACTTGTGCTGTAACATCTCCAGTACACAATTGTGCACATCTCGTACATGACACTTGTGCAGTAACAATCACATCCGTACATGACACTTGTGCAGTAACATCACATCCGTACATGACACTTGTGCAGTAACATCACATCTCGTACATGACACTTGTGCTCTAGCATCACATCTCGTACATGACACTTGTGCTCTAGCATCACATCCGTACATGACACTTGTGCTCTAACATCACATCGTACATGACACACTTGTGCACTGTAACATCACAAACATCACATCTCTCGTACATGACACTTGTGCTGTCACATAATGACATCAACATCTCGTACATGACACTGTGTGTACATCACATCCCGTACATGACACATTGTGCTGTAACATCACATCATACATGACACTTGTGCATGTAACATCACATCTCGTACATGACACTTGTGCTGTACATCATCTCGTACATCACTTGTGCTAGTACATGTACATGACACTTGTGCTGTAATCATCACATCTCGTACATGACACTGACATGTACATCACATCTCGTACATGACACTTGTACATCTTGTGTGCTGTACATCACATCACATCACATGTACATGACACATCGTGTGCAGTAACAGTAACATCACATCTCGTATGACACTTTGTGCTCTACATCTACATGTACATGACACTTGTGCTCTAACATCACATCACATCACATCGTACATGACACACTTGTTGCAGTCACATCACATCACATCGTACATGACACTTGTGCACACATCTCGTACATGCATTGTGCTCTAGCATCACATCATCGTACATGACACTTGTGCTCTAACATCACATCTCATCGTACATGACACTTGTGCTGTAACATCACATCTCGTACATGACACTTGTGCTCTACATCACATCTCGTGACACTTGTGCAACACATCACATCTCGTACATGACACTTGTGCTCTAACATCACATCTCATACATGTACATACATCATCATCACATCTCGTACATGACACTTGTGCTCTAGCATCACATCCCGACACTACATGACACTTGTGCTGTAACATCAACATCACATCATGACACTCACATGACACTTGTGCAGTACATCACATCTCGTACATGACATTGTGCAGTAACATCACATCTCGTACACATGACACTTGTGCTGTAACATCACATCTCGTACATGACACTTGTGCAGTAACTCCGTACATGACACTTGTGCTGTAACATCACATCTCACTTGTACATGACACTTGTGCTCTAACATCACATCTCGTACATGACACTTGTGCAGTAACATCACATCTCGTACATGAACATCTTGTGCTCATCACATCGACACTAAACAATCAACATCCTACATGACATCTTGTGACACTGTGCATCACATCTCGTACATGACTTGTCAACATCACATCGTAACATGACACTTGTGCTCTTGTAGCATCAGCATCACATCTCGTACATGACACTTGTGCTAAACACTCACATACATTGTGCACATCACATTGTACATGCTGTAGCATCACATCTCGTACATGACACTTGTGCTGTAGTACAACAGTACATGTAACATCTCTACATCTCGTACATGACACTTGTGCTCTAGTAACATCACATCTCGTACATGACACTTGTGCTCTAGCATCACATCTTGTGCGTACATGACACTTGTGCATCACATGCAGTAACATCACATCTCGTACATGACAACTTGTGCTCTACATCACATCACGTAACATGACACTTGTGCTGCATCACATCTCGTACAACATCACATCACATCGTACATGACACTTGTGCTCTAAGCATCACATCTCGTACATGACACTTGTGCTGTAACATCACATCTGTACATGACACTTGTTGCAGTAACATCACATCTCGTACATGACACTTGTGCTGTACATCACATCATCATCTCTACATGACACTTGTGCTCATAGCATCACATCCCGTACATGACACTTGTGCTGTAACATCACATCCCGTACATGACACTTGTGCTCTACAGTCACATCTCGTACATGACACTTGTGCAATGTAGACATCTCTAGCATCTCGTACATGACACTTGTGCTCTAGTAACATCACATCTCGTAACATGACACTTGTGCTCTCTAGCATCACATCTCGTACATGACACTTGTGCTCTAGCATCACATCTCGTACATGACACTTGTGCTGTAGTACATCACATCATCGTACATGACACTTGTGCTGTAACATCAAACATCACATCTCATCGTACATGACACTTGTGCTGTACACATCACATCACATCGACATACATGACACTTGTGCTCTAACATCACATCAACATGAACACATCTCGTGCACATGACACTTGTGCTCATCACATCTGTACATGTAACATCACATCTCGTACATGACACTTGTGCTCTAGCATCACATCACATCGTACATGACACTTGTGCTGTAACATCACATCTCGTACATGACACTTGTGCTCTACATCACATGACACTTGTGCTGTAAATCACATCTCGTACATGACACTTGTGCTGTAACATCACATTCTCGTACATGACACTTTGTGCTCTAACATCACATCTCGTACATGACACTTGTGCTCATAACATCACATCACATCCCGTACATGACACTTGTGCTTGTAGTACATGACACTTGTGCACATCACATCTCGTACATGACACTTGTGCTGTAGCATCATCACATCACATTTGTGCTTAACATCACTTGTGCTGTAACATCACATCCCATGTACATGTACACTTGTGCTGTAACATCACATCTCGTACATGACACTTGTGGTAACTAGCATCACATCTCGTACATCATGACACTTGTGCTCTACATACATCTATCAACATCTCTTCGTACATGACACTGACACCTGTGCTGTACATCTAGCACTCACATCTCGTACATGACACTTCACATCACATCTCGTACATGACACTTGTAACATCACATCTCGTACATGACACTTGTGCTCTAACATCACATCCCGTACATGACACTTGTGCTGTAACATCACATCTCGTACATGACACTTGTGCTTGCATCACATCATCACATCACTCATACATGACACTTGTGGCTAACATACAATCACATTCAGTACATGACATGACACTTGTGCTCATCACATCTGTACATGACATTGTGCATCACATCTCGTACATGACACTTGTGCAGTAACATCACATCTCGTACATGACACTTGTGCTGTAAACATCACATCTCTGTAACATCACATCTCGTACATGACACTTGTGCTGCATGTACATGACACACTTGTGCTGTAACATCACATCTCGTACATGACACTTGTGCTGTAGCATCACATCTCGTACATGACACTTGTGCTCTAACATCACATCCCGTACATGACACTTGTACATCCATTCTACATGACACTTGTGCAGTAACATCACATCCCATACATACATGACACTTGTGCTCTAACATCACATCTCATACATGACACTTGTGCTCTAACATCACATCCCGTACATGACACTTTGTGCACTGTAACATCACATCTCGTACATGACACTTGTGCTGTAACATCTGTACATCTCATACATCGTACATGACACTTGTGCACATCACATCGTACATGACACTTGTGCACTTGTGCAACATCACATCTCGTACATGACACTTGTGCAGTAACATCACATCTCGTACATGACACTTGTGCTGTAACATCACATCTCGTACATGACACTTTGTACATCACATCTCACATTGTGCTCATCACACACACATTGACACTTGTGCTGTAACATCACATCTCGTATACATGACACTTGTGCTGTAACATCACATCTCGTACATGACACTTGTGCAGTAACATCACATCTCGTACATGACACTTGTGCAGTAACATCACATCACATCCCGTACATGACACTTGTGCAGTAACATCACATCCGTACATGTTGTGCAGTAACATGACACTTGTGCTCTACATCATCACATCTCATACATGACACTTGTGCTGTAACATCACATCTCGTACATGACACTTGTGCAGTAAACATCACATCTTGTGCGTACATGAACACTTGTGCACATCACATTCTCGTACATGACACTTGTGCTGTAACATCACATCTCGTACATGACACTTGTGCTAACATCACATCTCGTACATGACACTTGTGCGTACATGACACTTGTAACATCACATCACCTGTACATGACACTTGTGCTCTAGCATCACATCTCGTACATGACACTTGTGCTCTAGCATCACATCCCGTACATGACACTTGTGCTCTAGTAGCATCACATCCCGTACATGACACTTGTGCTAACATCACATCTCGTGTACATGACACTTGTGTTCTCTCGTAGCATCACATCCCGTACATGACACTTTGTGCTCTACATCACATCACATCACATGTACATGACACTTGTGCTCTAACATCAACATCCCGTACATGACTTGTGCTCATACATCATGTGCTGTAACATCACATCTCGTACATGACACTTGTGCTCTAGCATCACATCTCGTACATGACACTTGTGCTCTACATCACATCTTCGTACATGACACTTGTGCTCTAGCATCACATCTCGTACATGACACTTGTGCTGTAACATCACATCACATCACGTACATGACACTAACATCACATCTCGTACATGACACTTGTGCTCTAGCATCACATCTCGTACATGACACTTGTGCTGTAACATCACATCTCGTACATGACACTTGTGCTGTAACATCACATCTCGTACATGACACTTGTGCTGTAACATCACATCTCGTACATGACATTGTGTTCTAGCATCACATCTCGTACATGACACTTGTGCTGCATCACATCTCGTACATTGACACTTGTGCTGTAACATCACATCTCGTACATGACACTTGTGCTGTAACATCACATCTCGTACATGACACTTGTGCTCTAACATCACATCTCGTACATGACACTTGTGCAGTAACATCACATCCCGTACATGACACTTGTGCTCTAACATCACATCTCATACATGACACTTGTGCTGTAACATCACATCTCGTACATGACACTTGTGCAGTAACATCACATCTCGTATATGACACTTGTGCTGTAACATCACATCTCGTACATGACACTTGTGTTTCTCACATCATCACATCTCGTACATGACACTTGTGCTCTAACATCACATCTCGTACATGACACTTGTGCAGTAACATCACACTCGTACATGACACTTGTGCTGTAACATCACATCTCGTACATGACACTTGTGCTCTAACATCACATCCGTACGTACATGACACTTGTGCAGTAACATCACATCCCGTACATGACACTTGTGCACTCTAACATCACATCTCATTACATGACACTTGTGCTCTAACATCACATCCCGTACATGACACTTGTGCTGTAGCATCACATCTCGTATATGACACTTGTGCTGTAACATCACATCTCGTACATGACACTTTGTGCTAGCATCACATCCCGTACATGACACTTGTGCTCTAACATCACATCTCGTACATGACACTTTGTGCTCTAGCATCACATCTCGTACATGACACTTGTGCAACATCACATCCGTACATGCACTTGTGCTGTAACATCACATTCTTACATGACACTTGTGCTGTAACATCACATCTCGACAACTACATGACACTTGTGCTGTAACATCACATCCCGTACATGACACTTGTGCTGTAACATTCACATCTCGTACATGACACTTGTTGCTCAGCATCACATCTCATACATGACACTTGTGCAGTAACATCACATCCATACATGACACTTGTGCTCTAACATCACATCCCGTACATGACACTTGTGCTGTAACATCACATCTCGTACATGACACTTGTGCAGTAAACATCACATCCCGTACATGACACTTGCTGCAGTAACATCACATCCATCGTACATGACACTTGTGCAGTAACATCACATCCCGTACATGACACTTGTGCTCTAACATCACATCTCATACATGACACTTGTTGCTCTAGCATACATCTCATACATGACACTGTGTTCTAGCATCACATCACATGACACTTGTGCTGTAACATCACATCTCGTACATGACACTTGTGCTCTAGCATCAATCATACATCTCGTACATGACACTTTGTGCTGTAACATCACATCTCGTACATGACACTTGTGCTGTAACATCACATCTCGTACATGACACTTGTGCTGTAGCATCACATCTCGTACATGACACTTGTGCTCTAGCATCACATTCTCGTACATGACACTTGTGCTGCATCACATCCGTACATGACACTTGTGCTGTAGCATCACATCTGTACATGACACTGTGCACTTGTTAACATCACATCTCGTACATGACACTTGTGCTCTAGCATCACATCCCGTACATGACACTTGTGCTGTAGCATCACATCTCGTACATGACACTTGTGCAGTAACATCAACATCTCGTACATGACACTTGTGCTAACATCAATCTCTACATGACAAGCATCACATCCGTACATGACACTTGTGCAGTAACATCACATCTCGTACATGACACTTGTGCTAACATCACATCTCGTACATGACACTTGTGCTGTAACATCACATCTCGTACATGACACTTGTGCAGTAACATCACATCTCGTACATGACACTTGTGCAGTAACATCACATCTCGTACATGACACTTGTGCTGTAACATCACATCTCGTACATGACACTTGTGCAGTAACATCACATCCGTACATGACACTTGTGCAACATCACATGTACATGACACTAACATCACATCTCATACATGACACTTGTGCAGTAACATACATCACATGACACTCAAGTACATGACACTTGTGCAGTAACATCACATCTCGTACATGACACTTGTACTCTAACATCACATCTCGTACAATGACACTTGTGCTGTAACATCACATCCCGTACATGACACTTGTGCCTGTAACATCACATCTCGTACATGACACTTGTGCTCTCATCACATCTCGTACATGACACTTGTGCAGTAACATCACATCTGTACATGACACTTGTGCTCTAGATCACATCTCGTACATGACACTTGTGCTCAGTAACACACATCTCCGTACATGACACTTGTTGCAGTAACATCACATCTCGTACATGACACTTGTGCTCTAGCATCACATCTCGTACATGACACTTGTGCTCAGCATCCCGTACATGACACTTGTGCTCTACATCACATCCGTACATGACACTTGTGCTTAACATCACATCCCGTACATGACACTTGTGCTGTAACATCACAACATCTCGTACATGACACTTGTGCAGTATCACATCTACATGACACTTGTGCAGTAACATCACATCCCGTACATGACACTTGTGGTAATGTCACATCACATCGTACATGACACTTGTGCAGTAACATCACATCTCGTACATGACACTTGTGCTGTAACATCACATCTTGTACATGACACTTGTGCTAACATCACATTCACATGAACACTTGTGCCTAACATCACATCTCGTACATGACACTTGTGCAGTAACATCACATCTCGTACATGACACTTGTGCTCTAACATCACATCTCGTACATGACACTTTGTGCAGTAACATCACATCCCGTACATGACACTTGTGCTGTAACATCACATCTCGTACATGACACTTGTCAGTAACATCACATCTCGTACATGACACTTGTGCAGTACATGTACATGACACTTGTGCTGTAACATCACATCTTGTACATGACACTTGTGCATCACATAACATTGTGCAACATCTCGTACATGACACTTGTGCTCTAGCATCACATCCGTACATGACACTTTGTGCATCACTCACATCTCGTAACATCCCGTACATGACACTTGTGCAGTAACATCACATCCCGTACATGACACTTGTGTGCTGTAACATCACATCTCGTACATGACACTTGTGCAGTAAATCCATTCGTACATGACACTTGTGCATAACATCACATCTCGTACATGACACTTGTGCAGTAACATCACATCTCGTACATGACACTTGTGCTCTAGTACATCACACATCGTTACATGACACTTGTGCAGTAACATCATCTCGTACATGACATTGTGCTGTAACATCACATCCTGTACATGACACTTGTGCTAACATCACATCTCGTACATGACACTTTGGCAGTAACATCACATCTCGTACATGACATGACTTGTGCTGTAACATCACATCTCGTACATGACACTTGTGCTTAACATACATCTCTCGTACATGACACTTGTGCTAAACATCACATCTCGTACATGACACTTGTGCAGTAAACATCACATCTCGTACATGACACTTGTGCAGTAACATCACATCCCGTACATGACACTTGTACTCTAGCATCACATCTCGTACATGACACTTGTCTCTAACATCACATCTCGTACATGACACTGTGCTTACATCACATCTCGTACATGACACTTGCAGTAACATCACATCTCGTACATGACACTTGTGCTCTAGCATCACATCTCGTACATGACACTTGTGCTCTAGCATCACATCTCGTACATGACACTTGTGCTCTAGCATCACATCTCGTACATGACACTTGTGCTCTAGCATCACATCACGTACATGACACTTGTGCTGTAACATCACATCTACATGACACTTGTGCACATCACATCCGTACATGACACTTGTGCTCTAGCATCACATCTTCATACACTCTACATCTACATGACACTTGTGCTCTAACATCACATCTCGTACATGACACTTGTGCTGTAACATCACATCTCGTACATGACACTGTGCAGTAACATCACATCTCGTACATGACACTTGTGTTCTAGCATCACATCCGTACATGACACTTGTGCTGTAACATCACATCCGTAATGACACTTGTGCTGTAACATCACATCTCGTACATGACACTTGTGCATGACACTTGTAACATCACATCTCGTTACATGACACTTGTGCTCTCATGACAACTCGTATCACTTGTGCTCTAGCATCACATCGTACATGTACACTTGTGCAGTAACATCACATCTCGTACATGACATCCTAACATCACATTTCGTACATGACACTTTGGCAGTAACATCACATCTCGTACATGACACTTGTGCTAACATCACATCTCGTACATGACACTTGTGCTCTAAATCATATCCCCTACATGACACTTGTGCTGTAACATCACATCTCGTACATGACACTTGTGCTGTAACACATACATCTCGTACATGACATTGTTGTACATGCACTGTGCACATCACATCTCGTACATACACTTGTGCTCTAACATCACATCTCGTACATGACACTTGTGCTAACATCACATCTCGTACATGACACTTGTGCAGTAACATCACATCTCGTACATGACACTTGCAGTAACATCACATCTGTACATGACACTTGTGCTCTAACATCACATCTCGTACATGACACTTGTGCTGTAACATCAACATCACATCTTACATGACACTTGTGCTCTAACATCACATCTCGTACATGACACTTGTGCTCTAGCATCACATCTCGTACATGACACTTTGTTGCATAAACATCACATCTCGTACATGACACTTGTGCTCTAACATCACATCTCGTACATGACACTTGTGCAGTAACATCACATCTCGTACATGACACTTGTGCAGTAACATCACATCCCGTACATGACACTTGTGCAGTAACATCACATCCGTACATGACACTTGTGCAGTAACATCACATCTCGTACATGACACTTGTGTGCAGTAACATCACATCTCGTACATGACACTTGTGTTCTAACATCACATCTCATACATGACACTTGTGCAGTCTCACATCTCGTACATGACACTTGTGCTGTAACATCACATCTCGTACATGACACTTGTGCAGTAACACATCTCGTACATGACCACTTGTACATACATCCCGTACATGACACTTGTGGCGTAGCATCACATCTCGTACATGACACTTGTGCTCTAGCATCACATCCCGACATGACACTTGTGACACTTGTGCTAGCATCACTCCCGTACATGACACTTGTGCTCTAACATCACATCTCGACATGACACTTGTGCTACATACATCATGAACATTGTGCGTACATCACATCTCGTTGACTTGGTACATGACTTGTGCTCTAGCATCACATCCCGTACATGACACTTGTGCTGTAAACATCACATCTCGTACATGACACTTGTGCTCTAGCATCACATCCCGTACACATCACATCTTATCATCACATCTCCGTACATGACATTTGTGCAGTAACATCACATCTCGTACATGACACTTGTGCTGTAAACATCACATCTCGTACATGACACTTGTGCAGTAAATCATATCGTACATGACACTTGTGCTGTAACATCACATCCCGTACATGACACTTGTGCTGTAGAATCACATCTCGTATATGACACTTGTGCTCATCACATCTCGTACATGAACACTTGTGCTGTAACATCAATTGCTGTACATCCCGTACATGACACTTGTGCAGTAACATCACATCTCGTACATGACACTTGTGCAGTAACATCACATCTCCGTACATGACACTTGTGCAGTAACATCACATCGTACATGACATTGTGCAGTAACATCACATCTCGTACATGACACTTGTGCAGTAACATCACATCTCGTACATGACACTTGTGCTCGTACATGACACTAAACATCACATCTCGTACATGACACTTGTGCAGTAACATCACATCTCGTACATGACACTTGTGCTCTAGCATCACATCTCGTACATGACACTTGTGCTGTAACATCACATCTCGTACATGACACTTGTGCAGTAACATCACATCTCGTACATGACACTTGTGCAGTAACATCACATCTCGTACATGACACTTGTGCAGTAACATCACATCCAGTACGACACTTGTGCTCTAACATCACATCTCATACATGACACTTGTGCAGTAACATCACATCTCGTACATGACACTTGTGCTGTAACATCACATCTCGTACATGACACTTGTGCAGTAACATTCATATCTCGTACATGACATTTGCCAGTAACATTCTCGTACATGCACTCTACATCAATCTCGTACATGACACTTGTGCAGTAACATCACATCTCAGTACGTTTGTGCTCTAACATCACATCTCAACATGACACTTGTGCAGTACATTCACATCTCGTACATGACACTTGTGCAGTAACATCACATCCGTACATGACACTTGTGCGTAACATCACATATGACACTCTCATCACATGACGACACTTGTGCTCTAACATCACATCTCATACATGACACTTGTGCAGTACATCACATCTCGTACATGACAGCATTCTCGTGCTGTAAGCATCACTCTCGTACATGAACTTGTGCAGTAACATCACATCTACGACACTACATGTACATGACACTTGTGCAGTAGCATCAATCTCGTACACACTTGTGCACATTGTACATGACTTGTAGCATCAACATCCGTACATGACACTTGTGCTCTAGCATCACATCCCGTA